>BQNB010010915.1:42498-58807 GCA_026074375.1 Tanacetum coccineum
GCTTATACTAGCTTAAATTTAGGCTGCAAATAGCATTTAACTCAAAAAGGTCAAACTGAGTCAAGTTTTTGTAGTCATTTTCAAATTTGATTTCTAGCTTATTTATAGCTTTTAATTGCTAAAGTTTTGTTTAAATCTACTTATTGAGTCATGATCTTAATCTGTTTTTAGGTTTTAGTATTAAAATTTGCTTTTTGAGCCTTTAAAATAAGCTGCAAATCTATCATTTCATTTCAAAAAGCCAAAAATCAATAGGTAGTCTGCCATTTTCTTTTCCCTTTTTCAGCTTATTTCCTTTAATGTTTAGCTTATTTCTTTGCTTATTTGTGTTATTAGCTTAGAGCTCTTTACCTGTTTTCACTTTTTAGCTTTTTCTCATTTGCTTATTTGGGTCTTAATCTTAGCTTAAAACTTGTCAAGAGTCCTTAGAATCTATTTTATGTCTGCTATCTTAAAAGCTTTTTAAATAATTTTCAGCTTAATTCATTTGCTTATTAGTAGTCATTAGTGCTTATTAAGGTTAGGTTTAAGTCTGTTTCAGCTGATTTTTTTTACATTAGCTTATTAAGTCCAAAAAGCTCAAGCAATTTAGCTTGTTTTTAAGTTAAAAAAAAGCCAAACTGTGACTTTTTGATTAGCTTATTCCTGGCTTATTTTTAAGTTTTAACAAAAGTTGTTTTGATAAAGTTGTTTGGTTTTTCTTATATTTTAGCTTTTTAAAAAGGAAAATAAATTTTTTTTTGCAAAAAGGTAAGGTCCAGGACTCGAACCTGCGACCCTCCCTTCACACACACATAACACTGCGCCCTTGGGACTTTTTCGTTATACCTTCATACAAATTTCCTTTTAACCCATTTTTCAAGTATAAGCCTTTCAGCACTTTTGGGCTTATTTTTAGCTTATTGAGATAAGCTGGTTAGCTTGCTTTATTTTTTTTAGGATTAGAATAGTTAAAAGTACTTTTCGTGATTTTTTCAAATTTTTATAAATTAGTTTACTATTTTTATATAATATTTTTAGATTAAATATGTTTTTAATTCATAAAAAATAAAATAAAAGTCAAAAAATATAATTCTTTTTTCTAAAATTATTTTTAATCATTTAGGAATTTTATAAATTAAATTTGCATTTTAGGGTTAAAATTTAATAATTTAGGTTTTTAAGTCACGTTTTTTTATTCCCGTTAACGTTTTCGTGCTTTAATCTTTAATTGCATTTAATTGTTGCTTGCCTTTATTTGTTTTTTTTTTTGAATTAGTAGAAATAGAATCCAAAATCAAATCTTCGATCATTCAATCACGCGATCACGAACTTAACCACGATTCTTAATTCAAGCTTCGTTGGGACTACGACCCGGGATGTTTTGAATTTTACTTTGGTTAAAAGTAATTTTCTTAAAAACCTTACGAAATAGTTTCTCTTACTATTATTTGATATTTTAGTTTTAGTTATATATTAAATATATATTAAGTATTTATTATATATACTATAAGCTAAGTACCAGAAATCAAAACAAATTAAACCTTTATGGATAATTATATCAATTTTTTAAAAAACAAGAAGAAAAATATAAAACAATATGAAACAAGACAGGAAATTTGAAAAATATTGTCGGTACCACTATAATATCATTTCACTTCCATACAAATAGGTATGAATCAATGATAAGAAACCATTAGAAAAGAGATAGAAGAAAGAAAGAATTTTAGAGAGAGAAACTAGAGAGAGAAAGTAGGAAGAAAATAAAGAGAGGTTGATTACCTTGTGAAAAATACAAATGAGACCAACTAACCAACACCCTCTCCAAGAGTGGAGAGGGGTATTTATAGTTTCTTACTACCCTAGGGTGATCGCTAGGTGTAGGGGGGGGGGGGGGGGGGGGGGGGGGTGGGTGGTGGGTGTTGGTGTGGGGGGGGGGGGAGGGGGGGGTGGGGCGGGGGGGGGGGGGGGGGGGGGGGGGGGGGGGGGGGGGGGGGGGGGGGGGGGGGGGGGGGGGGGGGGGGGGGGGGGGGGGGGGGGGGGGGGGGGGGGGGGGGGGGGGGGGGGGGGGGGGGGGGGGGGGGGGGGGGGGGGGGGGGGGGGGGGGGGGTGGCGGGGGGGTGGGGGGTTGTGGGGGGGGGGGGGGGCGTGGGGGGGGAGGGGGTGGGGGGTGGGGGGGGCGGGGTGGGGGGGGGGGGGGGGGGTGGGGGGGGGGGGGTGGGGGGGGGGGGTGCGGGGGGGGGGGGTGGGGGGGGGGGGGGGGGGGGGGGGTGGGGGGGGGGGGGGGGGGGGGGGGGGGGGGAGGGGGGGGGGTGGGGGGGGGGGGGGGGGGGGGGGGGTGGGGGGGGGGGGGGGGGAGTGTGGGGGGGGGAGGGGGGGGGGGGGGGGGGGGGGGGGGGGGGGGGGGGGGGGGGGGGGGGAGTGGGGGGGGGTGGGGGGGGGGGGGGGTGTGGTGGGGGGGGGGGGGGGGGGGGGGGGGGGGGGGTGGGGGGGGGGGGGGGGGTGGGGGGGGGGGAAGGGGGTGGGGGGTGGGGAGGGGGGGGGGGGGGGGGTGGGGAGGGGGGTGGTGGGGGGTGGGGTGGGGTGGGGGGGGGGGGGGGGGGGGGGGGGGGGGGGGGGTGGGGGGGGGAGGGGGGGGGGGGGGGGGGGGGGTGGGGGGGGGGGGGGGAGGGGGGTGGGGGGGGGGGGGGGGGGGGGGGGGGGGGGGGGGGGGGGGGGGGGGTGGGGTTGTTGGCCGGTGGGTTTTGGGCTTTAGCCACGCAACGATACAATTTTAGATTAAATCATTGAAGGCCCGACTCCTTTCTAGCCAATTACGATGATTAATAAATAATGACGGTTTCTTGTTCGACTTAATTATTTTGAGGCCTAAAATCTCCCCCGAAGCAAAGGATCTTTGGAATCTTTAATTCATTGGACTTATGAGATTTGCTTTGTCGTTTTTAGTTCTTAGTATTTGCCGACGAGACACTCTCTCACTTTTTGGTCTTTATCTTGTTGTAGGCTTGTTCCTTCATGCTTTGTGATATTTGATCTTGAGCCTTTGTCATTGTCTTTCGACTTTGTCTTTTGTTCCAAGATCTTTAAATCTTTATCCTTGTTTGTCTTTAACGTCTTTGCCACCTTGCGATCTTGTGTCTTGACCAACATGCTCATACTTTGCATCATCTTGAAAGCTTTCTAATAATCTCCCCCGAAGCTTGATTTCTGAGGAGTTATCGTTAATATCAGAGTTTGCGGAAGTCTTTGTCTTTAATTCTTGAGCTTTCATGATTCTTGAATCTTGATGCTTATAGAATGTCTTTGTAGAGTGAGCATGAGCATGTGGTAATGAATTCGACTTCAGCTGGAATGAGGCATCACCATCT
This sequence comes from Tanacetum coccineum, assembly GCA_026074375.1. NCBI lineage: Eukaryota > Viridiplantae > Streptophyta > Magnoliopsida > Asterales > Asteraceae > Tanacetum > Tanacetum coccineum. The sequence continues at coordinate 45,846 of BQNB010010915.1, forward strand.
CCATCTTTATGTATCCTGAAATAAAATAGTTAGCAATAAAGCGGGTGGACGAATATGGCTTTGTCATTCGTCCGGATTTGGTTAGATTAACCTCCGGTTCCGTAGGACCATTTTACAGTATAAATACTGTACATGTGATCAGGTAGATTCAAAGAATCTCCTTGACAGGGTTTCCAGCTCAAAGCGTAGGATCTTCTAACACAGATGTATTAGATTTGCCATGCTTGCTAGTTCTCATTACCGGAACGTCTCAAAGACACGGGTAAAGTGAATCAGATAGTTACTTCGTTCTGATTAAGCGTCAAAATTCATTTCCTGGAACAAGTTTGATTAATTAAATCGCACCCTTCATTTCTTTCCGGTTAATAAAGTTTTTGATTCATAAAGAATTTCGCAAGTTCACCTCCCAAGAGCTTGTTTTGATGCTGGCTCAAGAGGATTACCATCTTATTGTGAGTACATAAAGTATAGTTCACTGGTGTTCTGGCACAATACAAGGTTAATGCGTAGGACTTCTTGTTAAAACGCAGCTTGTGAACTAATTAGGGTTCAACAAGTGTTAGTAATGGAATGTGTCCTATGACGATTTATCTTATGGATTCATTGGCTCTAGATCGATTTACGTGAACCAATGCACCCCCGTCCCAACTCCCCTATTTTTCACACTCCTCCCCGATACCCAAACCTCAATCTTCGTATAACAGAATATTCCCTGGCTTGTGATGAATGCGGTTTTTTCTTCATCTTTCTTTGCCATTTGTATTTGATGATAGCCTTTGTATGCGTCTAAAAAGCATTTGAAAGGGAATCCGCACAAGGATTCCACCTTTCAGTCTATTTTCGGTAGCGGATAACCGTCTTTTGGGCATACTTTGTTTAGATCTTTGAAATCAACGCACATTCTCAACTGTATCATGCCTTTTTTTTTACATCACTGGGTTAGACAAGCCAAAAGTCTGGTAGTGTACTTCTTCATTATTCCTGCTTCTATGTAGCTTTATGACCTCTTTCCCGTATTGCTTGTTTTTTTTATCCGTTGATTTGCCCTCTTTTTCTTTTGCCTAACACGGAGAAAATTCTTCCACACGTTCAAGCGATGTTCTGCAATATGCCTTGGGACGCCAGTCATATCCGCCAGCTTCCAAGCAAAAATATCTAAGTTTCGTTGAAGTAAGTTACACAACTTGTTGCAGCCTTCCTCGGTGAGGGTGGAGCCAATCATTACTGTTTGCTCCGGATATTCCAGGTTTATTGCTACTTTGACTCTTTCTTCTATTGTTGGCTTGGTAGTGGATGGGTTTCCCTTCAGGTCCGAACCACCGAGCATTCCAGCGGTGACATAACTTGGGCTTTTTAGGGTATGACTCCTCCTTCTACGGGATCTTTAGGCATTTCGTGAGCTATCGACGAACCGCTTGTAATTTTCTGACGCCCTGGTCTTCCAATAATCCATTTGTACGGAGATTCTGTGAATCTTACAAACCCACGAATTTCATCAAGCCGAAAGCGGAGTGTTAGTGTTCTTCATCTCTAATTTTAACCAGTAGTTGTATTTGCCCTATTGGTCATATTACCTCGCCACTAAATCTAATCAAAGGGGTAGTGACCGGCATCAATTGGTTTTTAATTTCCGGATGGAGTCGGCTAAAGCAATGCTCATATAGAATTTATGAGGCTGATCTGTCGTCCACGTACATACGGTGTGTATACAGTGGCCTCCTATTTCCACCTCGATGATCATTGGTCCTTCCGTTCCTTCATCTTCCCCTAGGGGCAGAAAAGAGATTTCTGGATTAAGAGAGAAGCTTTGTGTAACCCTTTGTCTAGCCACTCTTTCCCAAGGTTAAACCATTAGGATAGCTAACGCTTTATCTTCCCGGAGTTTCTTCCTTTCTTTGTCACCTTTAGGTGCTCCCTTAGTTGTTCTGTTTGAGCTCTTTCGATCAAATGTGAAACCTTCCTGCTTTAGCATTTCTTACAATCTGTTTTTCAGGTGCATCATTTCATCTGTGTTATGCCTACTTTACCATGAACTGCAAAATTTTGATGGTTCTGTTTCTCAACCGGGGGTTGGTCATGGTGGCGGAAGCTTTGAATTTTCCTTTGTCTAAAGGAAAATTTCTTTTGGGGAGTTTTTTTTGAGCCAATGTAAAACCGGTCATGCTTCCTTTCCAACTTTGTTGGTTCTGGAAGCCCCCTTTTTTGAAATTTTTACTTTTTGGTTAGCTTTTACTTTTCCATGACGGGAATGATTCTTCCGTTCCACGGGTTTGAGGCCGCCACCTCTCCTCGGAGGAATGCTGTAGTTACCCTTATCATCGAATTTCGTCTACTGACTTAGGAATTTTGTCATGTAGTCGCTTGATTAGCTCGGGATTGGTGATTCCGTGCATGAATCCAGAGATTTTCATGCATTCTGGAGCTCCTTTCACGTCCCTGCTTTCACAGCTTTACTCGCATGAATTCTTCCGTAGACTCCCCGTCTCTTTGCCTGATGTTGTAGATTTCGACCGGGTCTTTGATGTATTTCTTCTGCTGGAGGTAGTTTTCTAAAAATGCTTTCTTTAAGTCATCATAGCTATCAATTGATTCTTTAGGGAGGTCATCAAACCATACTCTGGCATTTCCAGTAAGTGTAGAATTGAACATGTAACACCATATTGGCATTGCCCATCGTTCCGTCTTAGCAGCCGACTAGAAAATCTTTAAATGGTCTTCTGGGTCTTCGCTTCTGTCATATGTCTTGATGTGACTAGGCATTCGGGTTTTTGGGAAATCAAAGTAACGGATCTGAGGAGTGAAAGGATCTGTTTCTTCACATACCCATGGTCGGGATAGATCGTTCTCAATGCTCGACTTTTTCCTTTTAAATTTTGACTTCCAATGACCTCCCGCACTACCTTCACTTTCTGACAACTCATCCGTTCTTCTCGCGGATGCCCTTTTGTTATAACGTCTCTCGGAAGCGGATTCCGTTGCTCTTGAACGAGAGCTTTCGTGGCAGCTTTTAGTGTCTCTGCGGCTACTGTGGTGTGACCAACGCCTTGAGTCGTCTGAGTGTACGGATACACTCTTCCCCTTGTCTTCGAGCCTGTAGAACACACCTTTTTCCAACCTTTTGAACATCGCTTTCCTTTCCGAGCCCTTTTTCTTAGGTGACTCGGAGCGGCCATGCCCTGGCTTAGGACTTCTGGATCTGCTGCGGACATACCTTGGTCTGAGCCTTTCCTTGAGACCCCTTCTTTTTATTGGTGTTCCTGACTCGGATTAATGTAAGGCCTCCTCAAAATTGAGACGAGCTTTTACTGCTTTAAGCTTTTCTTGTTGCACTTTCTTTTGGTGCACTTTTTCAGCTATGATTGGTAGAATCTGATGGTAGTTCCTGTCGCAGTATTCCCGCAGGGCTTCATCGGAAATAGACCTGCCTGGATCCTGCAGAACTGGCTCTTTCCCTAGTGTATTCCTCACGACGGACGTGGGCTGGCTAAGGGGAGTTTGTTCGTTAGTGCTCATGGCAAGTATTTTAGGAAACGCGGTTGTATTCGCGGTCCCACGGATGGCGCCAACTTGTTAGTACAAAATATATTACGGGTTAATAAGATGGATGTGGATGGTTATTGGGCTGGGCCAACGAATAGAATCTTGTACTGAGTCAAGTAATGAGATGATTTCCTACACAATTAAAGGTAAACCGTTAGTCTTATCGTGGAGATGGACCTCACGATTGGACTCCGGCGTGAGAGTAAGTAAACATGTTTGTCAGAGAATGTCAGAGTATGTATGTGTGAAATATGGTTAGAAAATCATACCTTGTGGGGTGTGAGAGTACCCCCTTTTTATAGGTGAGCCAAATACTTGGTTTTCCTATTATTTCGCTTGGGTTTGTTGTTAGGCCAAAGTGGGACCTTTGTCTGGCAAGGGTCCGCGGTAATCGTGATTTGCGGACGTGAAATCCCTTCCGCGGATGTTGCCTGATCCACGGAAGGTCTACGGAGGCCGTTAATGGCCAGTTACGTCCATTTTGCTACTCCTGAGCCACGCCAGCGCGGAAGTGGGCTTAGTTCTGACCCATTGTGCTTTTTAATTGTTCCATTGGGCTTGGGCCCATGCAAGGCTTCTGCTCTGCGTAATATACGTCATCAGTTTTGGTCGAGAAAACATATTTGAAATCAAACATGTTTATATTTTTTGAGTTTTAGCCGGATTAGAAGCGCCGACATTGCAGCTCATGTGTGGTGGTGCAAAAGTAGTACTAACATGTAAGGAAAGATCAAGAATAAACAAATTTATAAATGAACAATATATAGGCATGTCAATGCTCGTACAAGGAAAGGGGAAATGACATATAAATGTATCAAAATGAATACCAACAAAAACATAAATAATACAGATGATAAATAAAGCTTTCTATGTGCTCTCATTGCTAATCTATTTCCAAAATGAAGAAATGGATACAATGAAGGGGCATGCTGCAAGCTACACTTAAGAGATACCGACAGTCTTTCCAAGCAACCATAACACCAGTGACATCTCTATCATAACTATAGTGTGCAATGTAGTCCTATCTAACATAAATCCAAAAACTGTTATCCCCGCTCTGTTGTTCTCAAAATATGTCACTACAAAAATTCAAAAGCCAACGTCATAATGCATATCTGTATCATAAATACTTGGGTAATATGTTGATTGTGAAAGTTGGACTTACCTAAGGCTTGCCTTTTCTGGAATGAGATGGTACTGGAAGCATAAGCTGGTATGAGTTTAGTGTTATCTAACTCGTCTTCACTACCAACTTCCTCATTATCAGATGATGCATCATGATGGAAGGCTTGGTTTCCCATAGCACTGGTAGGTGGGGTTTCTGTTTCTAGATCAGGTGTATCAAATGAGTCGATGGTTGCACACACATGCCACTTAGTAGCCAGGCACGTCACGCCTAGAGCCTTATGGGTGATCCTGGTGGCACTCCTTAGTAGTATCATTAGCCCAGCAAGCAAGCTTACAGAAATAATCTACAAATAACACAAAACAGATTTGACATAACATAAACTTGATCTCAAAATACAGTAAACTAGCCGGAAAATTACTAACATAACCCATTTTGAGTTCGGTATTATTAAAACGAAATGTCCCACTTTTATAAAGTTTATACCAGATAACCCATAATTTGCCAAAGTATTTTGCGAGATCACAAACCACCAAAAATTTGGTTAAAACATTATTTTGCGAAACTTTTCAGATTCTTTGCAAATTACTTGACATGTTTGTGAATTTTTCGCAAAAAGCAGAATTTTGGGAAAAATCAAGTATTTGCCAATTTTTTGTCAGTTTGATATTGAGAAGTATGGACTTATTTTAAAACGAGGACACTTATTATATATCGTTTATAGAATGTGTCAGCTAAGTAATTTAATCTTTCACTTACTGCAAGTTCGCCGGTTTTGAAGATGCTAAGATCTGCTTTAGACCGTGTAGTGTCGAGAAGCGCTGCAAATTGACTGATTGTGACAAGAATGAGGGCCCACATTATAAAGATACGGTATCTATGACTTATGATGCGAAGATGCCTCCTGATCCTTAGATGTTCCCTCATTACATACTCAACATCAGAATCTACATGGAACACCTGAGCGAAATCTTGTAGACGGAGGATTTGTAGATGACAAATAAGGCGGAACAGAACACAAACTAGGAAGAACACTAAGGTTCTATAGAGCCATGAACAGAGCTCTAAAGAGCATGCAAGGATGTTAATCACAATAGTATTACCCAAGTATGGAATAGTCGTGGCTCCTGAACTATACCACCAGATCTTATATGCAGCCTCGGCGGTAAAACATGGGGCAACAAATATGAAGACTATTTTAAGCGAGCTCTGCGTAAACATACAAAAGATACATGTCATGGAATGTACAGAACATAACAGAACAGCAAAGATGATGCCTCTAACCTTACAGCAATGAACAATATGAACGCCTAATATTTTAATCGATCAATGAATCAAAAGTTTCCAGAAATCAGCTAATCCATTTAACCCTAAAACAATATGATATTTTATAAGCATTTTCTTCAGCCAAGCACTCAGAACTACTTAATTTCTTTAAAAAAAACTTATAAAAAAGATACTGTGCTTGGGATTGATGTTGCAAACTAATTATGTGTTCTTAGGATCCTAAATAATCAGTTTACAATGTTTGGACCGATCCATCTTATTCTTATTATGTAAATAAGTTTTGATAATGTTGTGAATCAACAGTATAGTATATATATCTAATGGAAAAGAAAAGGGAAAAAGAGAACTTACATTGAGTTGTTGTGTATAACCTCTGCGAACAGTTTCACTTTCGTTACAAAGCTTGTCGAAAAACAAAAACCTACGAAGTCCATAATATCTAACAAACTGGGACAAACAAACGAACGAAAGTGTGGCAATGCTAGTGAGCGACAACTGAACAAGCCTATCGTAAGGCCTTTCATGCCTATTATCACAGCCACTACATGCTAGATAGAAATGCGATAAGATAGGAATCACGATAGCAAAAACTATGAAAACAAACCAAGAAAGACAAGACGTAAAACGTGTAGATTGATCGACACACATCCACCGTAGCCATGATCTGAAGCTGTGTAACTCATCATGAGCGCTAGATTTCGTGCGACTGATATCTTTTCGCTTTGCTAGAAGAGATGCTCTCTCGGCATCCATGATCGAATGTTTTATGATGTTATACGAATGTATGATTGTTTTTGATATATTTATAGGACATATATTATGAAAAAGAATCCTCGAGATTTGGACTGTTTTGCATGTGAAACTAAATACCCTTTTGATCTGTAAAAACAATGTATAATCGAACACAATGTATTGCTCATTTTCATGTTGATTAGACTTATTTTTGGGATATATATCCGATTATTTATTTACTAATTTAGTTTTACGTTAAATATGTAGAGTTAATATCAACATAGACCCATTATTTGTCATAAATCTAATGAATCAATCTCAACCATCTATTTTTTCATAAAAAATAAAAAAACTCACTTTCCACCTCTTTTTTAAAAATAAAATATCTTACAAACGGTAAATCGTCACACGACAAAAAATACACCATCGCGACGAGTATTTTTTTATCTTTCAATAGACGGGTGACACGATATACTTTCGAGGAACTTTTTTTCGATATTTTTTTTTCAGTCACGAATTGCGAAAATCATATATGATTCGTATAACGAATCATATATGATTCGTATAACGAATCATATATGATTCGTATAACGAATCATATATGATTTCATGAAATCATATATGATTTGTGATTCTAACTAACTTTTTTTCAATTTTGTTTCAGTCACGAATTGCGAAAATCATATATGATTCGTATAACGAATCATATATGATTTCATAAAATTATGATTTGTGATTCCGACAAACTTTTTTCAATTTTGTTTCAGTCACGAATTACGAAAATCATATATGATTCGTATGACGAATCATATATGATTCGTACAACGAATCATATATGATTTCATAAAATCATATATGATTTCATAAATCATATATGATTTCATAAAATCGTATATGACTTCATAAAATCATAAAAAAAAGTTCGTCGAAAGTATATAGTGTCGCCCCTCTATAGAAAGATAATTTAATTCTCGTCGCGATGGTATGTTTTGTTTTGCGTAACGATTAACGGTGTGTGAGATATTTAATTTTAAAAAAAAAGGTGAAAAGTGAGTTTTTTTATTTTTGATGAAAAAATGAATGGCTATGATTGGTTCATTGGGTCTATGACAAATGTTGGGTCTATATTGAACTTTTGGCATTAGCCGATTATGTGTCTTTTAGTGGTTAACCACAAATATTTACAAGATATCCTAATTGTACTTAAAAATCTGATTTATTAGATACTTCTGTAAGAAAATATCTCTTAACATTAATATAAAAATATTTTCTAGATTTGAAAAGATATGGAAATATTATTTCCATTTATGGTTAATCCTATTTTGTCTTTTTACTTAATATAACTAGTTTATTATTAATCATGTGTTTATTTGAAATCATTTGATTAGTAGTGGTTTATGCAAATGATTAAATTAGTTATGCAAGATAAACTATATTCTTTGATCATTAACTACGCTTTATAATGTCATATTCATACCTTAAGTGACTTGATGTCGGCAAGTAAACTTACGACTAAATAACTTGTTTACGTAAACTTTTACATAGTATGACATTATATATGTTATTATCAAAACTTGAAGATCATTAAATATAAATATCGTTTTACGCGAATATTTGTATCAATAATTCATTATAAACATTTCATACTTGTTTCATATCACCATTATATACTTGTTGTGTAAAAACTTGATTTAAGACTTGTTGTTATAAACCCTAAATCTTGCAAAATCTTAAGTCGACTTGTGTGCACGTTTTAACAACTTTAAAAAACACTTATCGCTAATTTCTTGACACCTCAACTTAGTAATATGTCTTAGAGAGTTCTCCTATCAATTTTATATATTTAGAAAATTTATTAGTATTTTAAACATTTTGCACAAACAAAATTGTCCAAATTTACACACAGAACAAGATGTGTATTTTTGAGCACCTTAGGCTTAGAACCATGAATCGTCCTAGTTAAAGTTTTTGTAGCTAAGACATAGACCTACACTTATCAACTTGAATCACTAAAAGTGGTTAAGAAATGAAGGAGTTGTGAACAAAACAAGTTGAGTAAACTTTCCTGTCAAAAATCAGCTTTGACATCCGTGTGTTGTGAAGCACTTTTGGAACCCTTAAACCTTGAACCAATAGGTAAAACTTATATTTTGGAAAGAAAATTAAAAAATATATAACCTAGGCATTTAAACGGACTAATTTCATTAGGAAACGAATGAGTTACGGCCTCAGGAAGTCGGGTGAAAACCGCTTACCTTTTCTAAGTGTAAACATTTGGAAACTTGACTTTAAATCATCATTTTGAACTTGAAAAACCTTAGACACAAGTATATAAGGGTGATAAAAGTTTATAAAACTCATATGCATTTATTCCGCTTCATATTGTAAACCTAAAGTGCCTTATTATTAAATTTGGTCGCGGTTAGGATACTTCGACACTTTCGTACTCGTACTGCTACCGTATCATTGAATAACTTGAGGTGAGTTTCATAGCTCCACTTTTACTTGTTTAATACTTATTTTGTAATACTTTAGGGTGAGAATACATTGCTCGTTTACTTATGGATACAAGTACTTAAAACTTTACGGATTGACACTAAATTACCACATTTGCCATGAAGTCCCCACTATCATGAATCATTAATTATGTAGTTAGCGCGAATGTTGTGAATAGATCTATTGGGATTGAACTCCCCCATCCGGGTATTGGTAGCTCTCACTTGACCGAATGTACTGGTCAAACGGACGCATTTCATTTGAGAAACTCTAGTTGTTTGGCAAAGCACCTACCGGGGCAACAAACAAGCAGAACAACGAATACTTAAGGCTTCAATGTCATGAGCTAAGTGCAATAGTAAAACTTTTTCGGATATTATATGTCTTGCAATTATGACTTGAAATCTTGTGGTCCACTGCTTTTACTCTATGAACTCGCCAACTTTATGTTGACATTTTAGCATGTATTTCTTATGTCCGTAAATTGCATGTTGCATGGCTAACACTTGAAGTCTTCATGGTAGAGTCACCAGAGGATGTCGCATTGCATAAGATTTTTACTACATGAACATATCTCATTTGATCGTATCAAAACTTAACTTTTATTTTGATGTAAGACTTTGAGATCTTCTTGTTGAAAACTCTATTTATTTCAAATGAATCAAACGATGTACTTTTAAAACGACTCATGTAGAGGTCGTTCTTTATGACTTATGACTATGTGCTATGAAGTCATGCCCCTGATTACCTTCCGTTGCGCATATTGTGGGGGTGTGACGAATATAGATAGTACATTTTGAGCTTGAATTATGGGTTATAAATTATACGGTATGTGCATTACACGGATTAGTTCTTTTATAGTTTTTTATGATGACATATAGAGTATATAAATAAAGAAAACACATTTATCAGGGAGCACCGTGGCAAGACACACAACACACACTAAAACAATAAAAAAACCATTGCTACAGTAATCTGTGAGTATCTGAACAGTAGATGGTATGGTAAATTCCAGTGTTTTGAAACCCGGTTCGACCCGGCCGGTTCAACCGGTTGAACCGGTTCCGGCTGAAAAAACGGGTCAAATTAAACCGGGTTTCGTATTTTCGAAACCCGGTTTGACCCGCAGGGTTTGGCCGGGTTTGGAGTGACCCGGGTCAACCCGGGTCATGAGACCAGGCCGGGTTTCGGTTTTTTCATATTTTTTTTATAAATAAAACATGTTAATTGTATATATTTGCGACGTAATTTTAATTTTACATGTTATATTTGTTAATAAATAGTGTTTAGGCTTAATATATGGAATATTATTGGTTTATATAATAACTTTCTTTCTAATTTATTGAATATATATATATATATGTATATTTATATTAAATAATATTTATATATATATATATATATATATATATATATATATATATATATATATATTATAAAACACCGGTTGAACCGGTAACCCGGTGACCCGATGACTCGATCGGGTCGATTCAAAACCCGGTTTTCAAAACATTGGTAAATTCAGTAAACAATTGTGATACTCACCCACCACAAACACATACCCGCCTCTTCTCTTGATGTTTCTTGCTCTCTCTCACCTATTATCTCACGTACACTAAACTCATATCTATCTCTTCTCTCTTATATCACCGACTAACACAAAACATGCACAATCATTTTGTGATGGGTGTGTGACGATGGTGATTGCCGCATAGTGTTTGGTACTTTCTTTGCTTTGGGGATGAAGGTCTTTGGTGGTAATGGTATCGTTGTCTCACAAAACACACACAGTCATTTTGTGATGGGTGCGTGTGAGGATGGTGATTATAGTTGGTATTGTTGGGTATTTGATAATGCCTACTTTTGTTGGCTATATTTGGGCTTAATAAGCTTCAAGTAAAGCTGCTACTTTTTCCAAAAAAATTTGTTTTTAGCAATTACGATTGTTGTTGCAGTTAGTATTGTTGGGTATTTGGCGATGGCTACTTTTGCTGGCTGTTCTTTTGGGTTTAATAAGGTTTGATAATTGGTGTTGATGTGTATTTGTTAATTGCTACTTTTGCTGGCTCTTTTAACTTATAAGGTTATTATAACTTGAAAATGGAAAATGATCTCATAAACTGAGAAATAAATCTTAAAAAACAGGATTATGGTATATAAGCCAAGTCAAATAAGCTCATAAACCGCAAAATAAGCAGAAAGAAAAGTAACATGCACTGTGGTCATAAGCCGTGTATAAGCTGTGTACATAAGTGTATAAACTGAGCCTGAAATTGTATAAAGTTAAGATTCTGCCCATCTTGGCGGAGCAAGTTACTAACTTTGTAGCCATGGCGGATTAATCCTCTTTTTCAATTGCTTATAAATCGGGGCCTTTCATGATGTTGTTGAGATTGTTGTTGTCATTTTTGCTTAGAATTAATTACTTGCATTGTCCCTATGAGCTGTCTATGTGCTGTGATAACACCTAAAGTGGGATAAAAATGGTTAGCAGTACTACGTTGTTATTTTATCTCTTTATTTATAAGACGATGATGATAATTTTATGTATTAAGGCATTTTAAAAAACAACGTTCAAAAACGACGGTCGTATAAGCCAAACCAAGGTCCTTTGGGGTTACTCAAACGTGACGTCGTTTAGGTACTAAAAAGAGTAAACTTATTTATTTGTTCACTTATTAAGTCGATGATGATAATTTTCTAAATTTGTATTTTTTATGAGCGTAGTTTACTAACACTCGTATCTTGGCGGGACAACTAGGCCCGTATTGTGGTTGCAGCCATGGCGTGTGTTTGGTATAGCTTCTATATTTGCAGATCTGAGCCACATTTTGCACTGTTTCCATACATTGCAATTCTATCTGTGATTTGTGTTAGATGATGACATGAAAGTAAGAAGAGATAGATTTGAACTTTGACTGCTTATATATGCTTATTACGCTTGCAATTGGTTTTTATGAGAGCTTTTATGGCTGTGATGATTGTTGTAATCTCAGCAAGAAGTTTTGACCCTAACTTGGTGGGGCAATGACTGGATGATATGGCATATGTGGCTGTCGTGCAACTAGATTTCTTTGTAGCCGTAGCGAAATTCAGATACTTCTATGACCTGGCCACCATATACAGATCTGAGCATAATCATTTATTGCACCACAATTTGGTGTGTCGTTTATTAGTCAAGTAATAGATACTTATGTATATGGTTTATATTAGAGGGTATTAGAGTGTAATTATGTAATCTATTTATATCCGTGTATTCTCTCATTCACATCAATAATATACAACATTCCTTACTGTTTATCTCGCCTCAATTGGGTTTAACTTGTGCATACTACCTTTACTTACCGCTTGTGCCTGTGAGCAACGAGTTAAGAAAATAATATATTAGTAAGTTCAATTAGCGTCTATTATATGAAAAAGAGCCAGAATGACATGAAATACCTCATCAAAGGGACCAGTATTTGGATATGGCATTCGAAGACCTAAACATTTGATCTTTCTTATTGGTGGTCTTGCCGCATCACAACGAGGTGTTTGAAAATCTGAGGGTGACGTGGCATTGTGAAAACTTCTAGAAGGAGATGTGCTAGAAGAACAAGTGGACGACAATGGAGACAGGACCGAGGAACGGTCGACAATGGTCGGTTTGATGTTTCTTGATTTGATGTTTCTTGAAATACACTTGGATGAAGCACCAGAAGGCGATTCATTTGAGCGATGAACCTTTGACGTGGCATTATGAAAATCTGAGGGTGACGTGGCATTGTGAAAACTTCTAGAA
>BQNB010010915.1:71275-82730 GCA_026074375.1 Tanacetum coccineum
TCCAGCCTCGTTGGGGATAAACGACCCGGGAAAGCTCTATACTACTTCTCGGTATCATTGATTGCTGGTTTTTACACTTATTTTTATATTTTATATTTTACTATATATTATATATATTTACGATGTGAATCCGGCCAGTCACCTACGCATAAGACACACATTACATCCTACTTTTTCTTTCTACAAGTCAACCCGCCGGTAAGAATCAAGGGCAAGACTTTCATTAATGTTTGGGATATAAAACCACACATCAAAACACATTAATATATGCCTTATGAACACTTCCCAGCAACTAGATCACACCCTACAACACTACATTGGTGTACTTGACTTAAAACGACCCTAGATCTATTTTTCTACACTTTTTAATGTGTTATCATTCGATTCCTTTGAAATACACACTAAATAAATGATATAGATTAAGGTTCGAAGATTACCTTTGCAAGAAACACTGAAAATCGGCGATTTGAGACTTGGATCTTGGCGGCGAGTTGCGAGTGTGTGTGTGTGTGTGTGTTTTTCTTTGACCGGTTTTCGAAAGTTTTGACCAAAAAGGCAACTCGCCGCCCTTTTATACTCCTAAGTTACATACTTGGCAGATTTGGTCCCTTTGGTTTCCATCTTCTTTTATTTCTTGTTTTAAGTATTTCTAAGGCATTTCTAAGATTAGGCAATTGGCCAACTTAGTCCCTATTGGTTAATAAGGCTAGGAAACAAAGAGCAAATGCTTTTTACACCCTAAACATTACAACAATAGATAACTTTGGACCTTTGAGTTAAAATTAATTAACTCCCCTTCAAATATTAACCCATTAGAATACAACAACCATCTAAGATTAGACTTTTATAGCAACCCACAGTCTTTTATAACCCCTTAGATTTTTTCACATTCACTCTCCCCCTCAAACAACGACCCGGTTTCTATTGAAAAAGCAGTAGTCGTTGATTGAGATGAAAAGATCAGGCGAACAGCTCCAGATAAACCATTGAATGACTATGCCGCTAAAAAGCAAGGATATAAAGTTAATACCTGCTCAGACATTAAACCGGTTTCAATTTAAGTATTGCAAGCCTTTTAGTAATTCCAAAGACTTAAAAATATATCAAAATCAGTGTATAACATCCCTGCCTGACTATATCCCTTTGCAACGTAACCGAGCTTTGTTTTTTCAGTACATCAACCATGTTCATGTCAAGCTTACTTTGTAAACCACTTAGAGCGATAACCAAACATAGATTGGCGAGGTACTAATTCCCAATACTTCAAGTCGATCAAATATTGAGTTCATCTTGATGGCTTTGAAACAAGCAGTCTTCTATCGAGCGGTCATTTTGAAGTTCTTCGGGTTCTCGACTCTGGACTAGTCAGTATGAAAACAGCACACAAAGCATCGGTATCTAACGGTTTTTTTCCCGGTTTATTACAGGACGAGAGGGATAGCCAACAATGTTACCAGAGGATGCTCTTTGGTCCCATCTTCTAGAGGTCCTGGAGGGTTAGTTAGCAACTTGGTTGGTTCCCGCTGCATTAACATTCCCAGAAGATGATTGTGCCAAACTTGGAATCTCCAGTAACAAGTTATGTGAAGGAGGAAGAACATCGGGAAATGATTGGGTTCTTCATGAATGGGTTTCTGCAATTTCTTAATGTTGGACTGGAATGGATATTTCGGAGTTTGAACGATAAAGCACATGTTGACGTGCATCTTGAGTAAATGTTTTAGACAAAGCTGTAGCCTGGTGGTACAACTTGAGCATTAAATTCAGTAGCAGAAGTAACTGGTTTATTAACTCGAGATTGTGGCAAGGTATTCATCAAACAACGGTTAAATAACATTTCCAGCTCTTTGCGGTTTGGTAGCGAGTCCCTGATTTAGTTGTCCAGGTCAGATGAAAGGGCGCGAGTCCTGAACTCATGTGTACAGGAGCCATTGACCGATCATCTCATCGAATGTGACGTGAATTGTTTCCATTAATCTACGAGTTTCTCTTTTGTAGATTTCTATACCCTTTCTGCTAGGAGCATACCCAAACAAAATTCCCAATGACGGCTTTGGCTTGAAATTGTTCCTAGATTTTTCGCTATTTTTCAGAGAAACACAGAGCAACCAAATACTCGAAAGAATGTAAGAATCCGTCTTTTATCAAGCACGAAGCTCATAAGGTGTTTTGTTTATGACGAGTATGAGTTAGTGATCAGTTCTGGTGTAACAAGCAGTGGCAATAGCTTCTGCCCGCATAGAAACATAGGTAGCTTTCGAGAATATCCATCATTATACGTGCTGCTTCCACAGTGTACGATTTACTCTTTCAACAACTCCGTTTTGTTGAGGAGTTTCTCGGAACAGACTTTTGATGAAATATGGCCAACAACCTTCATAGTATTTAGGACATAACTAGGTTGAACGAATTCCGTTCCGTTTCTGTGCGGGATGAATCTGACTGTTTATGAGGCCAACCTGTATTGCTTAAGAAAGTTGGTGACAAACCTAGAGTTTTCATACCTTTGACCTCAAGAACTTTTACTCCATGTTAAATCTATAGAATAGTCATCACGAGACTAAGATTATTTCCTTACCCTTTAATACTCTGGACTCTTATTGTACCACACAGATCCATGTGAAAGTATGAAGAACTTCCATATTTGTATTTCAGATTTTGTCCGTGGGTTAAACTTCATGCTTTTTTCTAATTGACAGGCAGAGCAAGATGATCCTTATCAAACATCAGTCTATGTAGAACCTTCTAACTAGATCTTTTCGAGCAAGATTCATTTATCGTGCCGAAGTTTAAATGTTTAAAACGACGATGGCCACAACCATGATTTGGACGCTTGAGCTTGGACAGCAAGCATATCGGAGAAGACTTCATCATTTCATCAATCGATATCGTGTACAAATTGGTGCCACGACTACCTTTAAGGATATATGTACCCTTACTATCACGAACAAAGCAAGTATGCTTTCTGAAGGCCACTTCAAGATCAGAATCACAAAATTGCCCTACAGAGAATAGATTGTGTCCAAGTCCCTCCACGTAGTATACTCTTGAGATCACACTGTCACCCATAACATTAATCTCCATAACCATATAGACTCCAAAGTGATCATTCATTCCCGAATTCTGACTGACACAGAACTACACCAAAATTCATGAGCTTTGAACGATTCCCCGTCATATGTTTTGAACAGCCTGAGTCCAGATACCAAAGCATGACCTGTACGACCTGCATTTGAAAACAGTCGAGTTTGGAGAGTTTGGAATTTTGGTTCCCCAATTTTTGTTGGGGACCTGTTGGTTAGCATATAGAGTAGAACATTTCACAGAAAGCTTAGTTAACTGGCATATTTCCCCTAAGGCAAATTTCTTTCCTGTGGGTCTCCATTGAGAACCACAATCAAGTTTTCCTAAGGTGAGTTTCTTTCCTGTGGGTCTCCATTGATAACCAATATCTGCAAATAGTTTTCCCGTAGCTTTCCAAACCCGCTGGGTCTTGGACAAACTGTTATCAGACAGTTTGCCTTTTGGTTTCAACCTGCTTGGTCTTGTTTAATATTGTTATCAAGACAGTTTTGACCTTTTGTTTCCAGATCTGTTTCTCTTATTTCAAGACAAATTCTAACGGTGTGGTTAGCATTTCACAGAATTCAGATAGTTAAACAACACACATCCATGACTATGCCAAAGAGTTTTACAGATTAGAATTCGAATTAATTACAAACACGCTTAGAGCTAATGCTAGAATCAACCCGATTCACGTTTTGGGTCCAAATTGACTTATTTGTTCCTAGCAGGCGTACATTCTACGTTCCTTCTTATTCTCCATCTTAGCAGCCGGATCGTAGTTTTCTTGTATTGCTCTAGGCTTTGACCCTCTTGCTTCAGTGGAAGTCGTTTACTCCTGTAGATGGAAGTACATGGATAATAAGTCAGATTGAACTCATCTGGTGCACTTTGTGTTTTCTGTGTGTTGCTAGAAGAAGTTCCTGTTATCACTAAATGTCACTTTTGCTTATTTCCTATTAACCAGGGTAGGGGGAGCCTTGTGTATCTCTTGTCATTGAAAACTTTTTGGGCAAGAGTGCCAATCACACAATTCTAAACAATTCCTGAAGAAACTTTAGTGTATCAGCAGGCATAGTTAAGTGAAAATATCAGTGGTTTAACTACTCTAGCTTCCTCTACAATTTCCAAATCGTATCGTACACTCACCTTAAGATGGCCTGATATAGGTTTAAATGGAACAATCCTATTGTTCTTAAGGGGTATGAGGGATGGTTTAACATCAATGGCATACTTGCCACGGTAGCAAGGAACTTTTGGTTTGACATAGCACTAAGTGAAACAAGGCTCTTTGCTTCGCAATTGAGCTTTTAGACTCTCATCTTCATTCTAACATGGAAAGATTCTGTTCACTTGTGTGAGCACCGTGATCTAATTGGTCATACATTTCCTTGTAATGTTGTTTTGCCTTTACTAGTTCAAAACAAACTCTATCCGCAATCATTTTGTTCAATAAGAGCATTGACATCTACAGCATTAATAAGGCACAACGTCATCTGTCATTCACACTAGTCGACTATATCTATCAAGTGTCGAATCACGTTACTCGTTTTTCTTTAATCTGATGTTCGAGTTTCTTGATTTTAAAATAATGAGTAAATCAGAGCTTACCTATGATGCATGTAATTTTATTATCAAAACTTTCTTGAAGATGTTGATTAACTTTTAATTGCAAATTTAAGTATTTCCCTAACAAGTTTTTGAAAATAAGTGTGTGACTCATCATTACTTTGACATTTCAAGCTATCAAGATCTAGACAACGTTAATTTATCCACATTCATCTACAACATTGAGTCGACAACATTAACAATCTGATTCTCATTTCAATGATAAGGTTATTATCTTTTTTTCAATTTCAGCACATTGCTTGATCAACAGATCTTGTCCACCGGTCGTTATTCATTTATGAATCATGAAATTCTTCTATTTCTTTAACTTCTTTAAAGAGGGCTATTTTTGAACTCCGAACAAGTGTTCTTTACGAGTTTTGCAAAATGGAATAACTTCAGTAGGTAACATCTTTTGTTTGCTCAAAACCTCTCCCCCTCTGTAATATCTGATGGTGTGAAATTCTATTTTGCCAGTTTTGTCAAATTCCGAAAAACGTTTGTGAGTAAATAAAGATTAATTTTCCCACCATACATTTCAGTTGAAGAATTCTGGGAGGACAAAGCTTGATCAGGAAGTATTGGGTGGATACACTGTCACTGCTGAAATTGGTTTGGAGCTAAGGTCTCAGGCCTATTTTCCTGTTGTTAGTGCATCTTGACCAAAATATCTTGTTCTGGGGTCAATTTCTTTGGGAGCAAAGGTTGCCAAGAAAGTTTCTCATTCCTAGTATCGGGGAGGGGGGGGGGGAATCCTAACTTTATTTTCCCACACATAGAGGGCTCTTGCCTTTTGTCAACAGCATTTTATTCCTAGTTATCTCAGCTAACATCACTGCGTATTTCCACTGAGTCTTGTAACAACAGTGGGTGTATGATTGGTAGTGACAAGTACATAACCATTGTAGAGAGCAGACTGAGCTTGCTTTGCATGAGCGAGACATACGGGATTTTTGTAGCCTATTGCTACCTTGTGTTTTTCATCATAAAAAGATTTTGGTTTACACAACATGTGAACGGTTTTGAACAGATGATCCTGTTTGTATACATCTATCTCAATCATATCTCTTACTTCTTAAGTCACCAAAAACTCTTCAAGGAATTTATACTTCCTTTTTTAAAATCCTTTTTTCAAGTGTTTACTATCTTCTGTCCTTATGACTTATAATGGTCAACTGAAACTAAGGAGTATTTGAGCTGAATGAAGTTCAATATTTAAAGATCGTTTCTTTCTATTACGGTCTAGATAAGTATTCTCATTTGTTCATCATTTTTCGTTCTCTTTCAAGTTAATTCAACTTTGCCCGTTTTTCATATTTTCCCCGACCAGTTCCTTATATCTCTCAAGTTTCAAAGGTCACTGAGTCCATTCAGTAACATGTCTGGCTTATTTTGTTAATCTACTTTGTACACCCTGTTTTATTTTATTCCACAAAGGCATTTCATCCAGAATTGACCTCAATGCATCATTTCGTACAGAAGATACATCTCATTGAACAACATATCTTCATTGTCTTCCATATCGTGATCATCTAACGGAATAGTATTACTATTACTCGTGATAGTCAGTATCAGGATCAACAACGTAGTTGTTTTGTTCATACGGGTTGCATCTCGTGTTACTTTCATGATACTCATCTAAATGATTTACAAAGGTTTCCATGATCATGTGACCTCGAGAAGAAGTATTTAAGTTCATATGATGTCTCCGGCATCAATCGTAGATTGGATCTTCCGATGTGAGATTTGTCATGAACATGGTCAGTCGATGGGACCCGTCGTCAACATCAGAAGTTCGAGCATCACATCATCAGCTTCAATACAATGGTCCACATAGGTTCCAAATCATTCTCAGGTGAATCAAACCACATCATCACAACGTTGTGTAACCAGGTTTTCCCCCTGCAAGAAACTAACACTGTTGCTTCATCCAGTACAGCTCCACTCTCTTGGGCTTGCATTAGTAGCATCTGACTTGAAGTATTCTGAATCTGAAGCGCTAGGCCTTGGACATTCACGGATGCAATGTGCCTAATCCATTATACGTTGGTAAGGCACTTGATGGTTTCGCTTGACCAGGATTAATCATGGTCACCTCTATCTCCGAGCTCCTACATTCCCGTTGACCAACACCATTCCTCTTGCTTTGGTTTCTCTAAAAGGTCTTCCTGATTAGTCGCATTATCTTCTACGGACATCTTGAACCCCAACTTTTCCGTCTTGAAACCTTAGCTTTGTTCCTTTGCATTAGAACGAAGGCTCTAAGGTTGATTGTTAGTTTGAGGAGATGTGATTTGTACGATTGAGTAGGAGGCAAGTGAGTTGGATAAACTTTCAATCAAGTTTTCTCTGAGAAACTTCCTGTAGTTCATTTGAAAGTTGTCAGAAGGGATATGTTCCTGTTTATGATTGAGGAGACTGGATGATTGTGTTTGGATACTGTCTGAACTGAGCATCCGGCACAAGTGCCAAAAGGATCATTATTTGGTTGACCGGAACCTTCCATCATAATTCTGTCTCATCTAGCGAACACCTCATTTGTTTTAAGTAGGCATATAATTTACACAGAGTTTTGACTCTTTCAAACCTCTGTTAAGTTTGACTTCAGTTATGAATCTACTCAACTCAGGCAACATGTTTTCACAAACTTTGAGTTAAGCTGCATTCTGGACATGGTCATCTATGTTCTCATGCTCATATAAATGAGCTTCCGAAACCTAACGTAGTATCCTGAATGGTTTTCGTCCTTTTTGAATTTGACGAAGAAGTGTTTCAAATTCATGTATAACTGAGATTCCCTATCATCCTTTGTAGCTCAGAACCGTCCAGAATCATCATCAACTTTTTCCCAAATGTCTTTGGGCGTCAGATATGATTGGATGAGTGATAGATGTCCTTTGGTATATTCCCTGAAGTAGATATTTGTTGCACGAATGTCAGTCTTTATACCTTTCCTTTTCTTCACTGAAAGGTCCGTAAGGACTCTACACGTACTGGACCTTGTTTGAATTGCACCCTCATTTCCTCCAGTAATAACATCTGAGACCGTTCCCATCTGAAATGGTCCTTCTTTAATGGACTTCATAATATTCTCTCCATTATCCGTTTACTAGATAGTACCAAACGGTACACGTTTAGTTTTTGCCAAGATTCAAAGTCAGTATCTATCAAGCATTGTGGAGCCGTGTATCCAGAACCTGGCATCACTAGATGTCTTCTTGTGCATACTAGACATTCTTGTATTATTTTGATATGATATGTTTTGATCGAAAATCATGATTAGTGATTGTACGTTAAAAGTGGTGTGGTAACATAGTCGTAATTTTGTTTTAAGTGATATTAAATCCCGATTTGAGATATTTCAAATTTCCTAAGACAGAAGCTCAACTCGCTAGTCGCAAAGGCTACCAAACCGCGCAAAAGAAATAAGGCAACTCCCAGTAGAATTTTTAAAGGCAACTCGCGAACACAACTCGCTGCCAAGCAACGCCGCGAGAGGATTAGACAACTCGCCGTGGGAATTTTAAGGCAACTCGCCAACACAACTGCTGCCAAAGCAACCCGCCGCGAAGAAGATAAGACAACTCGCCGATGGAATTTTAAGGGCAATCTCGCCTAAGTTTATCTCCGCTGCCAAAGCAACCCCCACCGAAGAATAATTTAATCAAACCGCCGAAATTTTTATCAAACCGCCAAAGTTTCCTTAAGAAAATTGCATTTAAAATAATTCAACCCGCTGATAAAGTCACCTGTTCAAGACCGCGGTAAGAAAACCCGCTACCAACCCCTTACTTTTTTGTTTTCCCCTTTTTTGCTTAGTAACTAACTCTGCACGGCTTGACAACTCGCCGACAAAATAAGCAACCGCACGGTAACCAACTCCTGGCGAGTAACAACTCGCCCTTTGAGCAACTCCCACGCTAAGCCAACCCGCCGTGTGGTGTCAGAGGGTTGGTAACCATACTTAAAAAACAATATTTTTCAGCAAACCGCCGTGAAAGAAATTCTGGCAACATCTCCACGAAGAACAACACAGTTTTTCACACACAAAATCACCTAAAATCACCCTTTTGAACGATTTTGCCTTGATTTCTTTTGCATTACTCTACACAGTACCACAAGGGAATAGCTACTAGAAACACCAAACTTTTAATCATTACAAACAACAAAAATCGAAGATCTTCAAAAACGAGCTAGAATTTTTTACTTTCTATGGCACACTTTTCGATCTAAAACAAGCAATGAAATCGCACATACATACGATCAATCATCCATTAGCTCTATAACAATTGTGGATATCCTATATTCATAACACAGCAGGGTTCGATTACTTGGATCGGGCTAGTTTTTTCTAGAGAGAGAAACCACTTGAGAGAGAATATCAAAGAGAAAGCGTGTTTTCTTTTGTTAAAGTAATTATGCTAGCTTACCTCGTTCCGAAAGTTTGAAAGACGGCATATATATGGTACTTACAAATATATGGGTATTCGTACCCGACTAAAAACCGAAAATGTACTATTAACTATTCAAACTAACGAGCCTATAATAAACAGTAAAATACACTGGTGACCGAGTCTTTTTCTATAGCTAACACTTAAGATCTTATAAGCTTATGGAAGAACTTAAAACAGAATAGTGACTTATTGAACAAGAAATTGAGCTACTTGAGTTAAACGGGATCGAAATGAGGGTGTTGGGTTCGACGCCTAGTAAATGACTTCAATGTTTTTCTTCCTTGTTTTTTCATTGCTTCTAAGGCTGGGTACTTCTTCCTTGGATTCCTTACTTCTGCTAGAACTTGGTTTGAACTTAGATTTAAGGTGGACAAGTTTGTGAAGGATGAATGAAAGTGGATCGTGTGGTTTCGCTTAATAGGGCCTCAAATGACTAGGGCCAAGTTTTTTTTATGGAGTAGGCACCAAGATTACTTAGTTAGTTTGGTTGGCCAAGGGCTGTCATGGGACTAATAAAGCTAGGGTGAGTGTAGGGAAGATGGTGATGGTTCGAAAATCCAAGATGGTGACAAGTAACTTACTTAGTTTGCAACTTGTGATATAGCTTACAAGGAGTTAATGTAGTACTTGGAAGGGTGGTCGAGTGACGGTGAAATGTGGTGGTGAGGTCATGGTGAGAAGATGGAGTGAGTGGGATGGAGGAGCTTGAGGTGTTTATTTAGTTTATACATGGCTGTTTTTGGACAGCCAACACCTTCTCGGTAATTTGGTTGCCATTTTTACAAATCGTTATTTGTATCAACCTCAAACCATGAGCATGTTAGATATTTGAAGTCCTCTAACCAACTTTTAGTTTTACATATTCAGGGTTACTATAACAAAAAGCTAGAGATTAAACACTATTACTACAGTGTGCAGAATTTCCGCACCTTTGCCATTATCGTCTATAAACAAACTCATAACCGAATGTCGAATTAGGTGATTCAAATCGCAAAATGAACATACAAGACATATCTACGAACCTAGTGTTTTACTAAATCCCCAGAACTCTACAGATTTTGCCTAGATTATGTTTTATAACGGATCAGATTCTGAAAACTATGAACTAGTTTAGAAGGTGTAGTAATGTGTTGCTAGGTTTTAAATGGATTTGGTTTAGGGTTAGATAATTACGGTTTTAGGAATAGGGTTTAGAAGAATTAGGGATTAAGGATTTAGGATTTAGGAGTTTGTTGCGATGTGGGTGTTTTGTACTTTGTGGTTAAAAGTGGTGGTAAGATATAAACATGATTTAGGAGGTAAAATGACCTAGTTTGTATTTCATGCACAATTGACTTGTACATTGAGCATTAGGAAGGTTGTTAACTAGGGTTTAGGAAGAAAAAATAATCAAAAGTTGGATGTAACTGTACACATGCTTTGAACCATTTTACACTTGTTTTGAATGTAATTAGAGTTTTTGGAATAAACGTCTAACGTATAATGCATGTTTTGGAATAACGTTGTAACTGGAAAGTTAAATAGGATAACGTACATTGTAAAATTAACTTGACAATTAGATGATGTTTTACATGAATATAACATAGATATAGATGGCATTGATAGAGGTTGCGTGAGCTCGTTTACTGTAGTTATGTAAACTACGTTACATAATGGAATAAAACAAAAAATTTCCCTGTAAAAAGGTAGTATATATAGATGTTACATTGCATCTAATTTAATAGATGAATAATTATATTGATGAAAATTTCGAATTGTTATACCCACAAATCTTAAAATAAGCTGAAAAAATTGAATACAAGTCATCATAACAGTGGGTTACGTTGTTATACACCCATAGTTTGTAACAATTGCATATACAATTGTTATGGAAAAACAGTATTATTGCCTTAAGCTCATGATATCAATACATTAACATGAAAATCACCGTAGTGACATTGGTTAAGGAACAAATGTCCTCATGGAAAGGTAACTTCCAAAGTTACCTATTATAATCAAATATAGTGCTATTGGTACCAAAATTATAGACACACCAACGGGAGTCGTCACACCCCGATAGATCTATCCACAATATTCGCGTTCACTTGTAAGTGACTAATGGTTCATGATTAAGAAATGTTGGCAGTAAAGGTGACTTAGGCAATAATAAATCAGGATAGCATAAAGTTAGAAAAACACTTGAATTCATGGTTTAAACATGTATCCCCCTCGCGGGTTTATAAAACATTCAAAATATTTAAAATGCAAGGCTATGAACTCACCTTAACAGAGAAATCTGATTGATGGCAAAAGTATATGAAATGAAAGAAACGGCCTCGTCACGTAACCTG
>BQNB010010916.1:7493-22854 GCA_026074375.1 Tanacetum coccineum
TTTTTCTTATGTCACTTATGAAAGTTTTTTCATTGATGTCCCTTCAAACACTTATTGGATTGATAGTGGTTCCATGGTACATATAACAAATTCATTGCAGGGATTCCTTTCAAAGAGGATGCTACAAAAGGGGGAAAGAACCATTAGAGTTGGCGACGGGTATGAGAGACATGTTGAAGCCGTAGGAACTCTTAAATTAATTTTAAAGAGTGGTTTCATTATGTACTTAAAAGATACACTTTATGTTCCATCCATAACTCGGAACCTTATTTCTGTTCCTAAGTTACTTCTTCATGATTATGAATTTATGTTTGGATATTATGGTTTAAAAGTGTATTTTAATTCCCGTCTTGTTGGCACTGGTTCATTAGATAATAACCTCATTAAATTGCAATTAGATAGCAACTTTGAAAAATCCCTATTATCAATGGATGTAAATGTCATTAGTAATGGAAAAAGAAAACATTTAGATGAAGAAAGTTCCTCGAGATTGTGGCATAAACGTCTTGGTCACATATCTAAAGATAGAATGCAACGTCTTATAAAGGAAGGAATTCTTCATCATCTAGATTTTTCAGATTTTAATCAATGTGTTGAATGTATTAAAGGGAAATTTGTTAAAACTATTAAGAAAGGATCCACAAGAAGTAAACATCTTCTTGAAATTATTCATACAGATATTTGTGGACCTTTTATAAATGACATAGGTGGACATAAGTATTTTATTACGTTTATTGATGATTATTCTCGTTACACTTATGTTTACTTGATAAAAGAAAAATCTGAATCTCTTGATGTATTTAAAATCTTTAAAGCGGAAGTTGAAAACCAACTAAACCGTAAGATCAAAATAGTGAGATCAGATAGGGGCGGAGAGTATTATGGTAAACACTCTGATCTTGGTCAAAGCCCCGGGCCATTTGCCATATATTGTCAGGAAAATGGAATTGTTAATCAGTTTACTATGCCATATACACCACAACAAAATGGTGTTGCAGAAAGGCGAAATCGCACCCTAATGGATATGGTGCGAAGTATGATTTGCAATTCTATTCTTCCAGAGTTTTTGTGGACTGAGGCATTGAAAACCGCAACTCATATACTTAATAGGGTCCCTTCTAAGTCTGTCCCGAAAACGCCATTTGAGCTTTGGACAGGTAGGGCACCTAGCTTACGTTATTTTAAGATATGGGGTTGTCCGGCTGAAGCAAAAAATTTCAATCCTCAAACAAAGAAACTTGATTCAAGAACCATTAGTTGTTATTTTATTGGATACCCAGAACGATCTAAAGGGTATCGGTTCTATTGCCCTAATCATACCACTCGAATTGTCGAAACAAGGGATGCTGAATTTCTTGAAAATGGTGAAATCAGTGGGAGTGGTGAAAGAAGCATTGACTTGAATGAAAAATTAATGGATGCTCCTAATCAAGAGTTATCAATTCCATTATATATGGAAAACTCAACAACCATAACTTCTGATGAGGTTGCTGATATTCCTATAATCGATGCATCACCACATGATGAAAACCCAATTCCACCTATTGTTCAACAACCATTACGAAGGCTGAAAGGACTAGAAGACCTGTTGTTCATAATGACTTCATAACCTATTTAAATGAGTATGACTATGACTTAGGTAAAGTTGAAGATCCCATATTTTATAACGAGGCCATTAATAGTAACCAGTCAACTCAGTGGCTTAAAGCCATGAATGATAAGTTAAAATCAATGCAAATTAATGATGTTTGGGAACTTGCAGAATTACCAAATGGTGTAAAACCCGTTGGCTGTAAGTGGGTCTGGTATGTGCTTAATTACACATACCTTTTACCTATTAAAACGAGCCTAAATGACCAAAAACGGACATAAAATGCCAAATATATGCTTGTTTTGCTTTGTATACTGTGTAGGTAACGAAGCCAAAACCGACAAAACCGAGCACGGGATTGGAAAGAGCGTAAAAAGTCAAAGTCAAAGTCAACAAGTCAAAGACGAAGCCAAAACCAAAGAAATCTTATCAGGCCAACCCATACCCAAGTTAATGGGCCGGGTTAGCCCATTAATCATCGATTATAAGCCTTAAGTTTTTAACCCTTTTTAAAAAGCCCAAATCTAAAACCATTAAATCTGGCCCAAGAATATAAGCCCAATTCCACTTAACAACCAACCATATGGTTGTTAAATCCTTTACACAGTTAGTCCTTAAGGACTAACATTGCTAGTCCTTAGGGACTAACAAAGTTAGCCCTTATAACCTTTTACCCTTTTTCACCATTAGTCCTTGCACTTTTACACTGTTAGTCTATTTTCCCTTTTTCCCTTAAACCCCGTTAACTCTTTACCCCCTTAAACCTCAACACCCTTTTCACCCATAGTCCCTTTTCCCACTTAAATATACCCCCGTTAAACATCTTTTTCCCTGTTATCCCTAACCTTCATCCATCTCTTTCATCCCATCACTCTCACTTCTCCTCTTCCCCAAAACCCACTCACACCCTACTTATCCCTACATCACAAAAGCTGCCAAAGAAGGGATGCCACCTTGGCAATCCTCTACTTTTTCATTGGTTAAAGATACCAAGATCAAATCAAGGGCTATGATGCATTGCTTGGAGCCAAAGATGGAATGGAAGGCTCGGATGAAGACTTCTTTTTCTCCTCACACAAGAAACACAAGAAACACACCCCTGCACCTTAGATTTTTATAAATAGGATTCGTTTTTCATTGTAATGGGGTATCTAGCTTAGGAGTAGGAGTAGGAGGAGGATTAATTAGCTTATTTTTCAGCTTATTTTTCATGTATTTTCCTTAAATTCAAACTTTGTACTCATTTTATGAATTAATAAAAGTGTTTTTTTACTTTACATTGTCATGTTTTACTTTTTTTACTCTCTTACTTTACATCATATAAGCTATCCTATAAGCCATTATAAGCTGTTTCGTCTCAGTTCGATGTTTACTTGTATAAATAAGCCTCAAAAGCTTATTTGTACAAGCTGGTTAAATTACATATCAAATGTTTGAGTTTTTGAGGATTTGAGCTTAATGGATGATAAACTAGCCATGGATGAGCTTATGGGTTCGATCTCAGCTTATTGACAATAAGCTGAGGTAATTAGAGCTTTAGGTTCAGCCTTATAGCTTATGGATGCAGGTATTACTTTTTTCTTCTCATTTTGTCTTATAAACTATTTTTAGCTTGCTCTTGCTTATTTGCTTATTCAACTAGCTTATTAGGACTAGTATTTGCTTATTTAAGTTACATTAGCTTAGATCTTAATCTGTTTTAGGTTGCTTGCTTACTAGAGGTCTAATTCCTTAAGTCCTAATTTCTATGCTTTATTTCAGCTTTATAGCTTATTTTTTGCTTATTACTTTCAGCTTATTAATAAGATCTATTTGCTAAATTGTCTTTTGTTTACCTAAATATTAATCTTTTTTTACTTAGATAGCTTATTTAAGATCTTATCTAGCTTAAAAAGAGTTTTATGAATCTTAAAGGGGTGTTTGGCACAAGCAGTTTTAACATAGTTAAAACTGCTTGTGTTATTTTGGGTCATTAAGTTGGTTTGCATTAGCTTTAGATTAGACTTTAAGATAGTTTTAATAAGCTTTAAGCTGAATTTGTTAAGTTTTTAAATTTGTGTTAATGATTGTTCAAGTTAGCAGTTTTTAAGTTTTCTCAAAAAGCTCAATTGTCAATTTTCTTAAAAGCTTGTTTTAGTTGTAGTTTTTATGTCCAATTAAGAGTCCAATGCACCCGTTTTTAGTTTTTGAAATTTAGAAAAACCTTTTGTACAATTGAGATAAAAACAGTCATTTAGAATAGTTTATTTACATGTTCTTAGGGGCTGTTTATGTAGCTTATTGTAGAAAGACTCATAGCTTAATTTAGATTTAATTTGGTTGGATTTAGTTTAGTGCATAATAAGCTCCATCTGTTTTTAGGTTTTAGCTTTTCCTTAGAGCTTATTTGTTCAAGTTCTTGGCTTAAAAAGTAATGAAAAGTCTTTTTCAAGAAGATCTTAAGGTCTGCTGTCTATTTTGCATTTAGGTGTTTTTTTAGCTTGTTTTGTTAGCTTATTTTCAGCCTTAAATGCTTATTGAGTCTAGTTCTAGGTATGTTATATGCTTATTTGTTTTCTAAGTGCTAAATGAATCAAATAGTCTTAGCTTAATTTGTGATCTAAGTCCTTTTAGTCCTTTTCTAGTCAAATTGTCTTAAGCTTTCTAGTGCTTATTCAGTTTATTTTGTCTGTTCTTTTCCTTGTCATATTAGCTTATTAGGTCTATGTAGTTGTCTTATTTTAGCTTATTTACTTTCCTTTTGATTTTTTAGTCTAAAAATCCCACACAGTTTTGCTTAAAAGTCTTATAATAGAATTTAGCTAATCTGACATTTCATTTCAGCTTTTTCTCAGCTTATTTTTAAGTTTCAATAAAAAGTCTCTTAAGTAAACTTACTTATTTTAACTTGTTCTTTAAGCTTTTTCAAAAAGAAATAAAATAAAAAAATGTTTGTCAAAAAGAAAGGCCACAGGTTTCGAACCTGTGACCTCAACCTTAACAGTTCAACATATTTAACACACACTCACAAACCAACTGCCCTTGGGTCTTTTATGGTAACCATTTGCAACATTTTATATTTAAGGGCAGTTGGCTTGTTTTAGCTTATAAGCTGTTTGGGCTTATTTAACTGCTTATCTGAAATGCTTTTTGCCAGATCTTATTTTTCCTAGATTAGTTATAGTTTTTTTATACTTTCTGAAATTTTTCCAAAATTTTATAAATTAGTTTAGTATTTTTAGATTAAAATTATTTTTAATTCATAATAAATAAAATAAAAGTCAAAAAATATATAATTTTTTTTCTAAAATTATTTTTAGTCATTTAGGATTTATAAAAAAATGAAAAAACATTTTTAGGGTTAAATTTTGATTTATTTGCTTAAATGTCGCGTTTTTAAATTCCCGTTAACGTTTTTGTGTTTAAATGCTTTAAATGTAATTATTGCTTGCCTTTACATGTTTTAGCATTTATATTTGTAGTCATAGGAAACCAAAATCAAAAATCTTGATTATTCAAATACGCGATCACGAACTTAACCTCGATTTTCAATTCACGCCTCGTCAGGATACGACTCAGAAAGGTTTTAAATTTTACTTTGGATAAAAGTAATCTTCTAGAAGCCTTTTGGAATACTTATTACTATACTATTATTGATAATTAGTATTTTAGTT
This sequence comes from Tanacetum coccineum, assembly GCA_026074375.1. Classification (NCBI taxonomy): domain Eukaryota; kingdom Viridiplantae; phylum Streptophyta; class Magnoliopsida; order Asterales; family Asteraceae; genus Tanacetum; species Tanacetum coccineum. The sequence goes on from BQNB010010916.1 coordinate 12,738, forward strand.
TTATATATATATATATATATATATACTATTATATTCAAATCAATTTTTGGCGCCGCTGTCGGGGAGGTGTGTTACGATTATCGTGTTTCGTTCGAAGATTAGTGTTTGAAGACCCTTCCTCGTGAAGTTATCGCTTTCAATTGTGAATATTTTCTTCTTATTATAAAAATACAAAAATATTTTACACTTCTATTTTAATTTTCTTTTAATATTAAAAAAATACCAAAAATATTTTTCTTTCTTATTTCTTATGTTCTATTTGAAAAATCTATAAATATTCTTCTTTATCCTCTTATATCGTTTAATTCTTATCTTCTTTATCCTCTTATCCGTTTAATTCTTCGACATGTCTTCGTATAACCATTTTGGTTGCTCGAGGTGTGGAGGTCCGTTTAACGGTGGAAATTGTCCAAGTTGTAGCATTGTAGGAGCCGGAAACGAGTTTGTCTATGACCCTAATCCTTTTCCTTACAATAATACACCTGACTTTTATAATCAACCTCCACAACCCCAGTACGAGACATACTTGTGCGAATTATGTGGAAACGATTCTCACTTTGGTTATGATTGTCCACCACGGTTCCCGCTTGTCTATGAGCAGGAACCGAGCTACAATCAAAACTATAGTGATAACTCTTATCCACAAAATTCACCGAGTTTTCCACAACAATATCTTTGCTGTGAAAGCTGTGGGGGTCCTCATGAAAGTTTTCAATGTCAACCGATGAACCAAAATTTCTATAATTCTTCCGGTTTTGACCAATTTCAACCCCCGCAGTATCCCGTCATTCATCATCCTCCTCAAGAAACGAGTGTGGAAATTTTGCAAGCCAGAGAAAACCTAATGAAATCTATACAAACCTTTTTAATGAAGTTTAATCGTATATCTTTTAGAGAAACGCCAAAGGTTTTATCGCTAGCTTGGGAGAAATTTTTTGAAATTCAGCATGCTTTTAGAGAAAAGCAACATCAACCAGAGGATATACAAGAATTGCTTCATAAACTTCTTAAAGATTTGCAAATTATAAGAGAGGAGCTGGCAGAATATATTAATTCTCCGAGTTGGAATTGTCCTGCCTTCTACGACGATGATGATGAGTACACTATTCAATATAGGGAATATTTAGAGAATTCGTCTAATGCAATCACACCCGATTTACCAACCGAGGAACCCGATAACTCTCTAAGTATGGGGGACGAGCATCTTAGCACTATTCTGGAAACGGAATCGGACGAAGTAATAAAGTCTAGTGTTGAGGACCTTGTCCCAATCCCAAGTGAGTCCGAGGGTATTTCCGACGATACGTGTGATGTGCCTTTTTGTGATAATTCTCCTCCTCTTGATGTTTTAAACGATCACTTTGAGATTTTCTCCGATTTTAACGATGATTGTACTTCGAGTGATGACGATTCTTTTGAGGACATCAATTACGTTGAGGCATCACCTCCCGATTCTGAGCTCGTCAGCTTAGAAGAGGTGAAGGACGATATACTTTGTGAGAAATTATTGAATATCAATCTTCTTATTGCTAAGATCGAATCTTTGAATGACAACCCCACTCCTGATTGTGTGCTCAAGTCTCCTTCCCCATTTCCTATCCCCGTTGAGGATAGTGACTCTTTCTTTGAGAAGTCCGATACTTCTCTCTCTTATTCGGATAATTCTTTACCCGAATTTGAGACTTTTAGCGATCATACAGAAGAGACGAGTAGTGGCAGTACCACTACTCATTCTGATAACTCTCTTCCCGAGTATGATTCGTTTCTCTTTGAGATTGAGCCCGATCAGGGAGAGTTGACTAGTGTTGTTATGGAAGATATTTTAGGAGAACCTCGTGTTCATGTGCCTAATGTGTTACCCACCCATCCCACCCTTATGCTGGATTCGGACTTCATTCCTTCTGATGATTCCCTCGGATCCGATCTTGAAGTTTCTTTTCCTTCCGGAACTAGAAACAAGATTTTTGATCCGGGGATATTCTTTGAAGTCCAATCCAAGAGATTTCTATCTCGGGATACATTTTCTATCTCATTTATCCGTAATCCTCTTTGTCCAGTGATTGAGACTTTGCTTCCATTTTCATCCAAAAATGAAGACAAAGTTTTCAATCCTGGTATTCTTCCTTCTAATCTCTTATCTCATCAGGGCAAAATCACTTCTGATTTTTCTAAGAGCCCGATGATGATTTCTAGAGGGGACATTCCTATCTTGGATGTTCTTTATCTCCATTTCTATCCCCTTTGACCAGCTCAAGTATGGGGGATCGGTCAGGCTCAAGACATCCGATATTAACCAAAAATAAGCGCTTCCTGTGGGTGGCAAAACCCATGCTTATCCTTAGTAGTAGTATGTTAGTATAATAATTATGAATAAGTGTGATGTAAGGAGGCTCGCCTCTTCCTTTCTCGTGTTTCGTGTTTTGTGTTTTGTGTCCAGGATTGCCCGGATTACGAAGACTCTCGTGCTCGTGGTTTTGTCCATCGTCCACTCAATCTTCAATCCTTCGCATACTTATATATGGGAATCTGATATCCTAGATCTTATTTATTTAATGTTTATCTTTTAGCATACTTAATAAACGGCTTTAGATTTGCGTAGAGACCCTTTAATATTTGGATTATGCCTTGAAATTAGTATATGGGTGGTAGTCTCACATTGAGGATAATGTGTAGTTCTAGTATAGGGGGATCTTTCGATTCGATCTTACTTGCATTTGCCCTGTCTTTACGTAACCCTGTTTTTCCACCAAAAATAGCAAAAATATGCCAAAATTTAAAAAATTTCAAAAATAAAATAAGTGTTTTGACACGATGTTTTGTCTTTTTAAGGAATAAATTTTGACTTGATCGAGCATGTTGTGCTCTAGCTTGCCCTTAACTTATATAAATTTAAGCTTTTGCTAATCTTTTATATAAGAAGCTTTAAAATGCAAATTCTAGCTTGAAAAAGCCAATGAGTTTGCAAGTTTCCCTGATAGGACTCTTTAATATGCAAAGCTGTTTTTATTAGACTAAGAATTCGCGGATCTTTTTATTAAATATTTTAAATTTGTGAAGAACAAGAAATGATAGAGTTGAATATAAGTTAGATGCTAAACATAGAGTAGTTGGAACTCTTTAAGGCTCATAGCGGTTAATTGTGGCTTTTTGCTCCCATAAGCTTAATAAACGTTATAATTGTTGAATAAATAAAGTTACTTTAGGTTTTTACGATTCTTAGTTTAAATCACTTCGTAGAGATTCCTTCTGGTGAAAGTAAGGTACACATCGAGGTTTTGTCAGTGTTGTGGGGAAATAGGCTACCGATTCCTGACGGCTCGCTACCGTTGTCTAGGTAGTTAAAAGACCACAGGACTTGAAATTTGGCTAATAATAATAAGTTATGTAATAAACCGAAGCCGAAATAAGACCACTACCTCTTGCCGGCTCACAACCGATGTGGTAGTCGTTTAAAGGGTGGAGGTAATAATAATAAAAACTGTGGGCTGATAAAAGTTTACTGCATCTTGCCGGCTCACAACCGATGTTGCAGTCTTCTAAATAAGGCACATAGTAATAATTCAAGACTGATAAAAGTTTGTTGCATCTTGCCGGCTCACAACCGATGTTGCAGCCTTCTAAAAGGTCGAGGAAATCACCGAGGTCGAAATAAGACTCCTGGACCATGGTCGGCTCGCATACCGATGTGGCAGTTGTTTAAAGGACCGAGGTTTAATAATGTTGCAATAATAATAATAATCATAAAGCCAAATTTTGACTCCGGGGTTATCTAAAAAGGATAACCCCTAAATCATGTGAAATTAGAACCTTAATGTGGACCTTATTCTCACCACATGTCTCTTTAGGAAGGATTTAAAACTAATTTGTGGTCTAAACGGGGTTTTACTTTTTATGAATAAGGACGCATCTAATTTATTTGTCACAAAATAATAATAATTAAATATTTAGGAGATTTAGGAATAAGGAGCGGAAGTAGCTATGCATCCAAATTAGCATTTTATGAGTAGTTTTAGCATCTTAACTTGTATTTAACAATGATTTCGTTTTTAAGCTTGGTTTGGGTAGGAGTGGGGTGAAAAATCAAGGACAATGAATTTTTCCTTTTAGTGTTTCTTGTTCCATGTAGTTATGATATGTATGAATGATAATAGTAAATGTATAAAAATGGTTAAGCTTGGTGAGATTACAAACTAGTAATTTCTGAATCCCTTTGTATGAAATACTTAGCTGACTTTTCAAGGTAATTAGTCTAAGGGGTTTGAAATTTTGGTTTTCTAAGCGTGTTTTATAACATTGTTTGAAGGACTCGGCAATAGTAGTGTGGGGATCTTTGGTTTTTCGGTAAGTGCTTAAAATACACATACATTTTTATCTAATTAAGACGAGCTATAAGAACTATCAAATGACATTTAATTACAGGAAAACATGCATTGTACTTCGTTTGGAGTGTGTAGTGTGTCTTGCAGGTTATAGGATATTGACAAAATAGGACAAAAAGACGATAGTAAACAGAAAAAAACCAAGCACGGGAAATGGAAAGGTACGATAAACTAAAGCCACATGCGTATACATCATTAATGGCGCCAACCCGTACCCATGTTTTTGGGGCGGGTGTCAGCCCATTAACCGTGTATCTATAAAAAAAAACTTACAAAGCCGAAGGCGTATTTGAGTTTAATGGGCTAACCCATACCCATTTTATTGGGCCGGGTCAGCCCAATAACTTTTATACTATAAACCTTATTAGCCTAAACCTTTTTAAAATTAACAAGTCCAAATCCTTAAACCATTAACCCAATCCAAAACAAAGCCCAAAGTGTCCAGGCCTAATCCCAAAAGCAAATGAATCCAGTCAAAACAGTTAAATGATAATAAGGAGTCAAAATTACTGTTTATCTCTCCTACTCTTTTCCCTCCTTTATTTTCACACACACGAACAATGGTAATAACTAGGCATGCGATTGGCTGAAGAGACGTGTAACTTATCCAATGGCTCAAAAAGGGGTGATTTGGATGCAGATGAGATTCAAGGGATGAGATCAAATGGATGGATGATGCTCTTTGGCCTAGAAGCTTCACTCAATCTCTATAAATAGAAGAAGGATCACACTAAGATGATCATGGAGGAGTAGAGTAGTGTAGCTTATTAGTTGCTTATTTTAGCTTATTATTCTTTCTTTAATGTAATTTTCTTTTACAAAAGCTTGTAACCTCTTTTTAAGATTAATAAAAGTTCAATTTAAATTCTGTTTTGATTTTGTTTTACTCTTTAAGCAGTCATGGTTTAAATTTGTTTTGATATAAATTAGCTCTTTAATTTCTAATAAGCTATCATTTGGTCTGCTAAGCTTGTTTTAAGCTTAATAAGCTCATTGCTCAAACTACCTTAAAAAGTGGTCTTGAATAAGCCATTTGGAAGATAAGCCAGTTTTGGAAGGGCTTATGGGGCTTATTCTTAGCTGATTATTAAGCTTGCTTATAGATTAGCACTATTTAAGCAGTTATAATCCCTGTTGTAGCTTTTAGGTTCCAAAATAGGTTTAATAAGCTTTAATTAAGTCTTAAAGAAAAGTTTTCATAAGATCAAAGATAGATTTGTCAAGTTTAGAAGTTTGTTTTTCTAATCCTTAATCCTGCTAGCTTAGATCTTCTCATTTAAGCAATCTGTGCTATTTTTAGTTTTTGGTAGATTAATTAGCTTAAGTTTAGTTTCATTTTGCTTATTAAGTCAAGGTAGTAAGTTTTCTTAAGTTTTAAGTCTTTTATTTTGCTTATTGAGTCTAATTTCCAAGCTTCAAATCTGTCATTTCAATTCCAAAAAACCAAAAAAATAGTGTAGTCTGCCATACTCTTTTTTTAAGTCCTTTTTCTTAGCTTAATTTCTTAGTTGATTTTCTCAAGTCTTGCTTATTTGAGTCATTAGAGTTTAAGTTTTTATCTCTTTTCAAGTATAGCTTATGTCAAGTGCTTAAGTGTCTTAAAAATTAGCTTAAACTTTAGTCAAAAGCCCTTTCAAAAACCTTTATTTCTGATTTAAGTGTCAATCTGTCTTTATGCCTTTTTCAGCTTAATAATTGTGCTTATTTCCAGTCCTTATTGATTATAAAGTCTAGGACTAGTTCTGTTTTTGCTTATTTTTATTTCTTATTAAGTCTTAAATAAGCCAATCAATTTAGCTTAGTAGCTTATAGTAGATAGATCTGTCATTTTTATGTTTTCTTTTCAAGCTTATTTCTTATCCATTTTGCTTAAATTCCAGCTTATTCGAGTTCTTTGAATGTTGATCTTAATCTGTTTTAGCTTTTTAAAGTTTTAACTTTAGCTTTTAGTCTTTAAATTAGCTTTTTAAACCACTCAGTATAAACTGAGTTTTTGATTAAAAACCAAACTGTCATTTTGATTTTTGATTTTTGCTTTTTTATAGCTTAAACATAAGCTTAGTCACTAAGCCTTTCATTAAAGTTGCTTATTTTATTTGGTAGTTTAGCTTTTTCAAATAAAAATAATAATAATAATCGAATTTGCATTTTTAGTCATTTAGGATTTTTAGAAATTGAATTTGCATTTTTAGAGTTAAAATTTGATTTACTTGCTTACTTGTCGCGTTTTTAATTTCCCGTTATCGTTTTTATTTTTAACTATCTTAATTGTTTCTTGCCTTTACATGTTTTTGCATTTATATTTGTAGAAATAGAAAACCAAATCAAAATCTTTAAAATTATTCAAATCACGCGATCACGAACTTAACCGATTCTCAATTCACGCTTCGTCGAGGAAACGACCCGGGAGGTTTTTGAACTTACTTTGGTTAAAAGTAATCTTCTAGAAGCCTTTTGGAAAACTTATCTTATACTATTATTGATAATATCCTTATATATACCTACATATTTGGAGACATACCAATCAACAATGTATAAATTTTTGTTTTGAAATTTTCATTAAAAGTTTTGAGAATGTATATATATCCTTATGAAATTTTCGACCCAAAAAAAATATGATTTAATCCTATTGGAAATTTCGAATTCCTATTACTACGGGAATCATTATAGTTATGGATTTCCTAGATTGGATCACAAAAATATAAAAGACACAAGAAATTGAAAAATAGCCAATTTTGATTAAGAACAAAATTGGATGAAATCGAAAGAGAAAAGTGTGGTGAATTTTACAATAGATGTTGTTAATCACGTTGTAGGTGTTTGCCCCACGCGAAATTGGATGGATTTTGAGTTTGGGATTGGATTTTTAAGTTTTTGAGTGTGTGTTCGTCACAGCAGTAGTAGGAAGAAGGGGATGTTGGAATGGAGTGTTTGGAAATGAGTTTTGCAGAAGAGAGGGTTGTTTGGCGAATTTAATAGGCCGATCCCCTAAGGGACCGCCCCTTTTAACACGGCCGGTCCCCTTAAAGATAAGGGGCCGCCTATCTGGCGACCAAGTTTTTCTTGGTTTTCCGATTTTAACTATTTTTGTCAATATACAATTATCAAAATACGTCGAGAGCTACTAGTAATATTATTTAGGATACTTTAGTTGTCGAAAAGTGACTTCGAAGATGAAACGAAAAATACTTGACACATTTGATTAAATTTTCGCTTAATTAAATGACCTTAAATATTTTCCGACGAAATATTTAAGTAGTCAAGCATTTTAGATCGAGAAGAGGTTTAGAGATGATTGACGAAATTTGATGACATTTTAATTAACCTTTCACTAATTAAAAATACTTTGATTATTTCGGATGAAATAATCAAGTTGTCAAGCCGAGAGAAGATTTAACGGGGATTTAGTGACGTCTTCAATGAGCTTCTTATTAATTGAATGGATTAATTACTTCGGATGAAACAATTAATTGTCACGATTTCGAGTGTTTGCAAGCGAGAGAGATGATTAATACATGACGATAAATTAATAGAATGGAGTTAAGGCTCGATAAGACGGTTCCGATAGACGTAGTTCATTGTAGACGTGTAGTCGAGGCGGACGTCGTAGTCGAAGGGAGTTTGTTTCATCCATAGTGTTTTGATGTCATGCCTTTCCGACGTAAGATGTAAAACTAATCATACTTCTATATTATTATTACCCACTAACTCACTTTTCTTCATCTACGTGAGTTTGCTACAAGTGGACATAGAATATTTCTGTTTTATAGTGGTACGTAGAGAATCCTAATTCAACTATGTGAGAGAAGAGTTCATAATGAACAATTTCGCTTAACTCTAGAAAACCAACAAATGGAATTTCTAGTGACTACACTATTTCCTCAAGCTTAACTTTACTCTATTAACTATAACCTTTTAGTTTAGCAAATATTATTTGTAACATAATATCACATAGTCATTTAACACTTCGCGCATAATCTATATTCTAAATAATTAGGAGAAAGAGTACATTTTCCTACAATGAGTTTTCTTCAACATCTTCAAGTGAGCAAGCTTTGAAGGAGAAATATTTTGGCAATCCTATCATAAAGTTTTAAGAATGTATTCACTCATCGGATTCCAAAAAGTGTTCATGAACAACTCAACTTAAATGTTGTAACGACTCAACCACTTGGTCCCCAATGTCTCATGGGTCTAAAATTGTTACTCCCGAACATATTTTGCATAGGTTTCATTTAATTCGGATACAGATAGGGTGGACATATTTCCCACGGAGAAAAGTTTGGTTGTTGTGAATAATTCCACATTGAATGATTATTATTAGGGTAATTTTCTCTACCATGATCTCTCCTAGGTTGTGTTGTTTTAGACTGAGGGTGAGAAATATTGGTTCTTTTTGGAGGAGTTTTAGATCTCATTTTAGGTTTAGTAAATCCGATTTCGGGTTTTAAGGAAGGTTTATAAAAACGTTTTACTTCGTCGTTGCTTGCAATAGGAATTTTAGTATTGTTTATAAGCATAAATTTTGGCCTTGGGCTTGAGCTTAATTCTACTAATTTATCTTTAGACTCAACCTTTTGTGACTTAACAAAATTTACTTGTTTAGTCTCACTAGTTGATCCTTTGGTAAAGTTAAATCCTAGACCGGTTTTATCTCTGGATAGTTTTTGAAGACTTAATATTTTCTTAAATGAGTGACTAATATTATTAAATTGATTAAGCTTAGAAATTGCTTCCTTAAGCTTTTCATTTTCAATCCTAAAGTCTTGACATATTTTACATTCTTCATTTGCCTCCTTACCCTTTTCTATTCTAGATAATTTATTTTTTAGTTTTAGTACTTCATTTTCTAATTGATCTTTAATTTGTTTTAGTGATTTATTTTTAGCCATGACTTTTAGACCTACTTTGCATAATCGATTATATTCACTATCTAAGTCTTTTTCATCTAATGATGATTGGTCATCACTAAAGAATCTGGTTTTGAAAAGTACCTCATTAGATGCTTTAGCCATAAGACATTTTTCGTCCTTAGTCTTTTCTTCTTCATCTTCGTCGCTATCACTCCATGATCCTCCAACGAAGGCTCTTTGATTATAGTTTCTTGATAGTTTTGGACATTCTCCAATGAGATGATTTAGATCTCCACATTTAAAGCATTTCCTTTCACTTTTGCCATTTTTTGTCATCTTTATTTCTTTGGGATGACTTTCTTTCATCATGTGGTTGTCTTACGAATCTTCCTCGTCTTTTGAAAAATTTCTTGAAGTCTCTCACGGCCATGGCGTATTCTTCGTCTTCACTATCAGAGGTCGAACTATCTTCATCACTAGATTCCTTTTTAGCCTTTAAGGTAAGAGATCTATTTTGTTCTCTTTTGCCTTTAACTATTTGAAATCTTTATTTATTACCACTTCATAAACTTTCAAGGTTTCAATAAGTTCATCAAGCGATAGTGATGTTAAATCCTTTGACTCTTCAATAGCCGTAACCTTTGCGCGCCATTTAGGATGAAGTGCCCTAAGAAATTTTCTAACATAATTCTTGCTAGAAAAACTTTCATCAAGTGCTTTTAGACTAGTAATAATAGTATTAAATCTAGCAAAAGCATTATCTATCGATTCTTCTTCTGAAATTGTAAATTGTTCATATTGTTGAACAAGAAGATCTATTTTATTATCTTTGACTTGACTATTACCTTGGTGTGTGATTAATAAAGTATCTCAAATTTCTTTTGC
>BQNB010010916.1:23260-82729 GCA_026074375.1 Tanacetum coccineum
GAATACTCGTTTTTATGGGAAAAATGATTTGGAAAACAATGGCGCAAGTTTCGTGTCTTGAATCATCCGTTAAGTCGCTCAAACGAGTCCCGAACCGATAATTATCAAAACTATATTAAAAACTTACACAATTAACCCTGGACTATTTGAGACTTGCCACTTTACTTTAAAACTTTTAATATATATATAAAAAGTTTTATATTTGTATTCATTTCATTTCTCATAAAACACACACATACACACACATTCACCTCTCTCTCTCCCTCATTTTTCGGCAGCCACACCGCCCCACCTTCGGCCACCGTCGGAAAAGTTTTTCGGTAAGTTTTTCGGCCAAGTCCAAAAAGGTTTCCCATCAACCAATCTATCTGATCCCCACCACCACGCGCCTCCACGCGCTGCCATCACCTCCATGCTACTCGTCATCATCATCACCACCACAGCCCCACCATCACCTGGTGCGTTTGGTTATTATTTCAACACCATGGGTACATCTGTTTTTCTTATAAGTACCAGGGGTGCGTCGGGTTTGGCAGCAACACCAAAATAGGGTACGTTAGGTTATTATACACCATTAGGGTGCGTCCAGTTTTGTTCTCAACCCGACTAGGGTGCGTTGGGTTTGTGGTCTCAGCCAACAGGGTGCGTTGGTTTTGTGGTTAACACCCGACGAGGGTGCGTTTGGTCCGGGTAAAAGCACCACAGCAGGGTGCGTTTGGTTTGCAACAATTAGGGTGGGTTCGGTTTAGTTATAACAACCTAGGGTGCGTGTGGTTTAGTTATAACAACCTAAGGTGCGTTGTGGTTTAACATAAACACCACAAAAGGGTGTTTGTTTCGGTAGTTCAGCAGCTAGGCTGCGTTTGGCTTTTATAACCGCACCACAGGTGCGTTTGGTTGGCTGCCACCACCACAAGGGTGCGTTTGGCAGTCACCACCGCCACTAGGGTGCATTTGGGCTGTTGTGACAGCCGTTAGGGTGCGTTGGTTTGGTTGTTATAACAAGATTAGGGTGCGTTTGGATCTGGGCATACCGAAAATGGTGCGTTTGGTTTTGGTAGAACCACATTAGGGTGCGTTTGGTTATTAAAACGGCACAAAGGGTGCGTTTGGTTGAACTAAAACAGATTAGGGAGTGTTTGTTTCTGGGTTTTGACTCGGTTAGGGTGTGTTTGGGGTTAGCAGAAAAACCGTAGGGTGCGTTTGGGTGTGCAGAAAACCGTAAGAGGGTGTTTGGGTTAGCAGTTAAACCGTAAGAGGGTGTTTGGGTGAGCAGAATAACCGTAAGACTGTGTTTGGGTGAGCAGGAAAATGCGTTGCGTTGGGTCAACAACCGAAATGGGTGAGTTTGGTTTTTATAAACACACAAGGGTGGTTTTTGGATGCTGCTATTTTCAGCTAGGGTTGCCTTTGGTTATAGGTTTATCAGCACAAGGGCGTTTGGATCTGGGTATATGCCCCCAAGGGGTTCTGCGGTTTTGGTTTTATTATTGGCAGCAAGGGCTGAGTTTGTGGTTGCGCTGTTTTTTACAGTTCAGAATAGGGTGGTATATATAAAAATTACTAATAAAATATATACCAAGACTTTATATATATATATATTAAAAAATAGATCGGATGGTGATTAATTGGTTAAATAAATGTGATATTGATTACCTTGTTTAGTTTATATATTTAAAACATGCGGATGTTTGAAATATTGGATTTCGTGATATTAAGTAGGAAAAACATTAAGATTTATAAATATGCAGAAAAAGTAAATAACAGGAAAGTCATGACGAAAATTTATATAAATTTCTATATTTAGTAATTGTTTTACTAAAACCCCTATGTTTTTAGAAACCCGATTAAAGGAATAGTTATATTTTAAGGGATATATTAAAATATAATTGTTCAATAACTCGACAACCGAATAAGAATGATACTTTCTACAATTGAGATAAACAGATTATTTGCCACGATTCGTCGATAAGATGAAAGATTTTTTTATAAATATCTATTTTATAAATTCCTGACGTGAACGGTAAAATCATAACTCTTTCGGTTAAAAAAGCTTTACAAACATGAGTTGATTATTCATAACTTTAAGACATGTGTTACTTTTATGCAAATGGGACATTTATATTTAATTTAAATTGGTGTCGAAAATTTTTGTTTTTTTAATTCTTACTCACACTTATTATATTCACACCCAAATACTTGCAAAAGCATTATATACGTCACATTAATCTTTGGATTGTTTGTCTTTGTTATATAATTCACGGTCCATTGATAAATGAATATTACTTTTTGATATCTATCACGTCATGAGGACTGTTTGATTTATATTCCTTGATAGTATGAGTTATCTAAGGGTTGTATTATTCATATACTGTTAATATTTACATACTTTTGCGTTCACTTTTTAATTTATTTATTTAACCAACCACCAAACTATTACAACTTTAAATCTAAATCTTTATCAACGTGTCGCGTTGATGTAACCATTCATCGGAAGCCCAAATACATTATCCTAGGCTAGTGGGACTTAGCTGTTAAGATAAATTGCAACTTCTTGATCGAGCCATTCCGGTCTTTCCGTTTGTGCTGTGCTTAATATGTGCAGTTCTGCAAATCGTTCTACAACATCAATGTGAGTTTATAGCCCCATGTTTTACTTGTTTTACATATATTTTTGGAGTGAAAACATGCTTGTTTGCAAATGCATTTACATGGTTGATTACAAATTGGTTTACATACTCATATATATAGCTCGCTATGGGATTCATTACTTGACTTCATTTTTGGACATGAATACATACTTTACATTTGAAATGATTACAGATTAGTTTAAGCGGATTGAACTGATAACAACAACATTACTGCTCGGGTGTTCTTGGAGGGGACACCGGTAACGGGAGTACATATTCTTTACATTACTACCTGGGTATTCTTGGAGGGGACACCGGTAACAGGAGTTCATATTCTTTAAATAAATACCCGGGTGTTCTTGGAGGGGACACTTGTGATGGGTACATACAAGTCTACGTCACAACTTCATGAACTGTAAATCACTTAGAGGATGAGCGTGGATGTTATGAAATAGATTTATTCGAGTGTGAATCCCCATTTGGGTGATTAGCTATCACTGGGCAAACAAACGTTATAGCATGTTGTCCACATGAAAGTTATAAAATAGATCTATTTGGGATTGACAATCCCCGTTCGGGTGATTAGCTATCACTGGGCAAACAAACGTTATAATATGTCGGAATACGATTGGTTAGGTCTACAGGGCCAACAATACATATACATGAATACTTGCGCGTTGTCTTGAATAAAGTGGCAATACATACTTTGAACAAAGGTGGTTCAACTATACATACGTTTTGGTGACTATTTAGGGATTTAAATGGTCATGCACAATTTAACCGAAGACGATTCAGACGAATTGAGCGCCGGGACGTCACTCCCTAAAGGGGTAGATACTTTAGCCAAAAGTTCATTATAGATCCTAAAATTGGCATAGATCCAATGAAGCCATCTCCACCCTTCATTTAGTTCTCATCCAACGGTTGAGAAAAATACACATTAAAAAACACACCCCGTCTCATTTTACAACAGGGAACAATCGTCTTTTTCTTTTCCCCGTCTTCTTCATTTCATATCTCACACAAATGAGATAAAACACACACACACACACACACTCAACCACCGATCCTAATTCACAAAGACAAACCCTAATTTCATATCTCAAACACTAATTTTATCCCCAAATTTTATTATTGATGGATTTACGTGGTGAAATAGCAGCGAGGAAGCATAATACGAAGATCGATCCATCATATATTCAAGGTGATGATGCTTATTCTAATTTTTTAGGCTTATTTTGATTTTGCTTTCTTTTTATTTTGGTTTTTATGCTTATTCTAATTTACCTATTATTTTGCTTATTAGGCTTAGTTTTTATGCTAAATATGCTTATTTGTATGCTTATTGACAGTTTTGATCAGTTTTTAAAGAATGAGTATTGTTTTGTGTTGAAATGAGTAGTGTTTTTGAATGATTTTTTTAAGACAATCATATATGATTCTGTGTTAAGTTTGTTAATTGAGAATCATATATGTCTTGCTTTTTAAGGACTTGTTGATGTGTTTGATAAGAGATTTAAAGTGTTTTTGACTTTTGGGGGCTATTTGATAAGAAATTAGGGACTAGTTGATTGTGTATTGGCTTGTTGATAATGTGGTGCTAGTAAGTCGACTGATGTGGGTAGATTGGGGTTAGTGTAGTAGAGTGATAGATGGGTGATTACGTGGTAGGCGGCAACTGGTTAACATGTTTGTGTGTATTTTATGTTTACGCGTATAACGCTATCTGTCATGGTGAATCATATATGATTCACCATGAATCATATATGATTCATGGTGAATCATATATGATTCACCATGAATCATATATGATTCATGGTGAATCATATATGATTCACCATGACAGATAGCCTTATACGCGTAAACACAAAATACACACAAACATGTTAACCATTTGCCGCCTACCACGTAATCACCCATCTCCCTCCACACTACTAACCCTAATCTACCCACATCAGTCGACATACTAGCACTACATTATCAACAAGCCAATACAGAATTAACTAGTCCTTAATTTCTTATCAAATAGCCCTCAAAAGTCAAAAACACTTTAAATCTCTTATCAAAACACACCAACAAGTCCTTAAAAAGCAATACATATATGATTCTCAATTAACAAACTTAACACAGAATCATATATGATTGTCTAAAAAAATCATTCAAAAACGCTACTCATTTTAACACAAAACAATACTCATTCTTTAAAAACTGATCAAAACTGTCAATAAGCATACAAATAAGCATATTTAGCATAAAAACTAAGCATAATAAGCAAAATAATCGGCAAATCAGAATAAGCATAAAAAATAAGCATAAAAACCAAAATAAAAAGAAATTAAAATCAAAATAAGCCTAAAAAATCAGAATAAGCATCATCACCTTGAATAGATGATGGATCGATCTTCGTATTATGCTTCCCCACTGCTATATCACCGCGTAAATCCATCAATCATAAAATTTGGGGATAAAATTAGGGTTTGAGATATGAAATTAGGGTTTGTGTTTGTGAATTAGGATCGGTGGTTGAGTGTGTGTGTGTGTGTATGTGTGTTTTATCTCATTTGTGTGAGATATGAAATAAAGAAGATGGGAGAGAAGAAAATGACGAATGTACCCCTGTTGTAAAATGAGACAGGGTGTTTTTTTAATGTGTATTTATCTTAACTGTTGGATGAGAACTAAATGAATGGTGGAGATGGGTTCATTGGATCTATGCCAATTTTAGGGTCTATAATGAACTTTTGACGGCTCCATAAAAGGCGACAAAACCACATATGCACGGACAAATCCATGTACGCGACATACATGATTGCTCACTCATTAACTCGAGAAAGCTAAAGGTAAAATTATCTTAGGTATCAAAAATAGATACCTGAATTCCTAAAGATCTAGGCGATTAATACACAGTATTCATCTGTATGTGTCATAAAAAAAATTAAATTTGGGTCAAAATTACCGTTTACGCTATGTTTCAGTATATTACTCATCATTTTAAGGAACAAGCAAATGGCAATTGAAGGAATAGTTTCTAAGGCTTATTCCCCCTACATTTAAGATAAACATTGTCCCCAATGTTCTTAAAAGTACCCGTAAAACGAATAAAAGGAAAAGAATAAGAATAAAAGAAACTAGTACTCCTCTGGTTTGCTCAATAATGGAGAAGAAACATATGATAACTGGATAAATCGTCATCCAAGAATCGTCCACTAAAACTCCTAAGAACTCCTAGGATTCTTCTCATCAAATATAACATGTAAATTAAAGACAAAAACAACTACACATGGCGTAAAATCGGCAGGATAATGAAATATACAACAAAACTTTTAGGGTTGACTTTATAAAAGCAGTAAAGATAGGGTGAATGTGTTAAAGTAATCAAGGTTTTCTGCAGGTTTTTAAGAAAATTAAAGATTCTGGAAATTATGCAAAATTAATTTTTCAAAAATAATAAAAAATTTGAATTTTCACAAGTAGGAGACGTGGCACCGTCAGGAAAAATCCTGACGCCATCTCCAGACACTGTGAAAATTTCACATTCTTTTTCTTGGAGAAATTTTCTGCACGCAATTCTATTAGTTAATTCCTGTAGAAAACACTGCATAAAACCTGAGATTAGTTAACACAATCACATGACACAAGACACAAATTAATCTAAACAATTTATTTAATATGTTTGTAATGGTTCTTAGAAACCAGATTTTTCCTTTAACAATTTTATGAAATAACTTTGATTGCAATTTAGACGAGGTTAAAGACAAAACAAAGCATGATCAAATAATAATCCAAACATATAAAAACAAATGATAAAGAATTAAAACACACAAGACATTCCCAGAATGCATTAAATTAAAAGGATTGGATTGCCTCCCAACAAGCGCTTTTGTTTATTAAAGAGTTTTTAGCTAGACTCGGAGTCACACATCCTTATGTGACTCCTCCTTCATCTTCAAGTCCAGTCAAATATGCGGGTCCAAGCCCTAAACATTCCTTATAGAACCCTAATATCTTACTTATTAGATAGTCTACTCCTCTTCTCTTATCCTCCTCGCTCCTAAGATAGACTCATTTCGTGTGCTCTTTTTCCAAATCCGATAACAAATTATATTGTTCTATCGTATGGGGTATCTTATAGGCAACCTCATTGGTTTCGTTGGTGAACTTTACCACTCTTAATGATAGGTCATGAGTCATATTGGATATTTCAACAAAAGACTTCCCTAGTACTACTTGTGATATCCTAGGGTCTATGATTGAACTAATATCCTCAACAATCATAAAGTCTGAAACATAAGTGAAGTTTCCAATAAAAATATGCATTCTCTTCATTCTTCCTGTGAAATTGCTTATACCTCTAACGCCTTCAGGATCTTCCCTAGGTTCAAGTTGTTTCTTCATGATCTAATTTTATTGCATATGGGTCATGACATTTAAACGAGAGTTGAGATCCATGTAGGCTTTTTCCACATGCACATGTCCTATGTTGCATGGTATCTTAAGGTTTGACGGACATCCTTCTGTAATGATAGGGTTTCTCAAAAACAAGGACGGAACTGGGCCACTCATTAAGTACTTATGATATGTTAGTTCGCTCCTAGTTGGAAATATGTTAAAGTACTCTGCCTCTAATCCTCCTGTTTCAGTACTTTCATCCTCTCCTAGTTCCTCTTCGGAAGAGACATCATACTTCTTAATTAGTTCAATAAACATTACGTCTTCGTAATTATCTTTTGTGCAAACAAATTTCACGTCGGATGATCGGGAACCAAGTTTATTGATCAAGGAACGAATTAAACTTACAAACTTTCTCTGTGATGAATGAGATAGGTGGATCAGGTGATGAGGGTGGGTTGGTGTTGATGTTTTCTAGGTCACTTTTCTCTTCCTTTCCTTCTTATTCTAACATTTTGCATTCTTTCACAATTGCGTCATAATCTTGAGGTTGGTCATTGTGAGATTTATTTAGTTGCTTAGAACACATTGTGATAGCGTTGATCGAACCGCGAATATGGGATGAGCATTAGGGATCTTTTATTGGGTAAGAATGAGCAGACAAAACTAGAGAGGTGGAGTTATCACTCAGTTTCGGGTTCTTAATCGTGTCACTTGAGAGTTCTCCCATCATTCGATCATTGATGGCCTTCAAGAACGTGTCAATTTTATTGGTCATCTTGCCTTGTTGTTGTTTGAAATCGGCTTCAAACTTAGACAATCTAGCGTCTTGAGATGCCATGAAGTTAGACACCAATCCTTCAAGATTTGACTGATTGTTAAAATTTTGAGGATTGTTGTTGAAGGAGCGGTTCGGGATCGAACCGTTGGGCTAAAAACGATTAGGTGGGTTTGAAAAAATGTTTTAAGAATTTTGAGGTTGCCTTCACCTAAGGTTTGGGTGACTTTTCCATAACCGATTATAGGTGTGACCAAGGTTGTCTTACTCGGGTTTGAAAGTGTACCACTTGCCTCCCGCTTCGTGTATACGCGAGGATGCGTAATCGACAAAAGCTTGCTCGGGATTTTCCATGCAATATTGAGTGTCGTGGGGACCACTACAGATCTCGCATGAAGAAGCGATTTTGTTCCTTGAACGGATGATTTAGGAGCAAGATGAGCTTCCATCAAGCATTGGACTTGATTTTCAAGCTCGATGAGACGACGATCGGATGTACTCGGGACATCTTGAGGTAAAGAGATTGCCTTGACCGGTTTAGCTAAGTCCCTTGGGTCATTCCAACTTTCGTTGTCGTAGAAGGCGAGGTCCTCTAATAATGCCCACGATTCTTCGGCTTTTTTGTCACGAAGCTTCCCTCCAGCCGATTGACTGATGGTTCGTCTTGTGGCGGGATTGACATGGTCATAAAAAATTAGACTTGTAGCTAAAGATCGATGCCATGATGATGGACTTTTTGGAGTAAGTCCTTAAAACGAGTCAATGTTTCAGAAAGAGATTCACCTTGATGTTGTTGGAACATCAGGATGTCATTTCGGAGTTTTGCAGTCCTTCCCGGTGGAAAGAATTGAGCAAGGAAACGAGTAGTAAGATCCTCCTAGGTGGAGATGGATCCTGCAGGAAGACGTTCAAGCCAATTGCTAGCTTGATCGTGAAGGGAAAATTGAAAAAAAATGCAGGCGCGTCAATTTCCTATTTGCAACATCAAGGTCAAGTAAGTCCACAAGTTTTAAGAAATCCTTAAGATGTTGGTTTGGATCCTCGGACCAAAGTCCATGGAATGAGCATCCGTTTTTCACCAACCGGATGGTGTCGGATCACAGAGGCACCACATTTTTCCCATCAGGGATCTCAATGGTGTTTTGATAGCCCTCGTGGCTGGGTCTGGAGTAATCTCCAAGAGTACGGACAGGATTTTTGTCTCCCATGGAGGTCAACGAAAAGATTTACAAAACAGAGGAAACAAAGAAAAAGATAGACTAAAGAAAGCTAATTAACATAAAATAAAATTCTCACTTGATAGGAATCAAGCGAGTAGACCTAAGCTAGATAAAACTCGAAACCTAACTATTCCCCGACAGCAGCACCAAAAACTTGATGAGCGGTCGTTGTAAACTCACAAGAAGTTTTACAACTCTCTTAGCAGTGTACCTAACCGTTGTAGTGTAGTATAGGCAAGACTCGGGTAGGAACATAATATAATAGAGGTCTACGGGGTGAGAGAAGATTATTTTTGTGTTTTTATATTTTACGAAAACAAGTAAAATTCTGGTTTTGAGAGGTTTGGTTTGGTTTTAGCTAATTAAACTAGTAATATAAATCTAAACTACTTTGGTGATAACTATATGATAAACAAACGTATTTACTTAATCATGCACTACTCCTCAGTTTTCTTCTCCTAATCCTATTGCTTTGTCACATTTATGATGATATGTGTAAGGTTTTCCTAAGTCAAGAACGAATTACATGAAAACGCCGTCTATGTAATATTCCGTTAAGGAAACGCATAAGTAAGGTAGTATGAAGACTATTACAAGGCCCCTAAGAGTACATTACATGCATTTAAAACACTTAAGAGGGATCAACCATATTCGGGGTAAGGTAGTATGAAGACTGTTACCGATGGTATCCTTTCTACACACTCGCGTTTCCCTAGACGTCTATGCCAATTTAATATCTTATGGCTAGTTTTCTAAAGCCTAACGCGTACATCCATCACAAGAAGCAACATTAAAAAGATCTACAAACTAAGTTTCATGCAATCATAAGTAAATACTAAAAGATCTAGCCTAGCATGTTAAAAGGAAGTGAAGAACAAGAATCAATCAAACAATACATAAACATATTGAATGATAAAATATAAGAGATTTCACTTGATTAGAACATGTAATTAAGGATGTTACAAGATGGTTTTAACACCCTAAAAACAGCCTAAATGGCAGCTATAATCGTCTTCTAAAAGTAGGGTTCGGTTCCCAAAAGTTACACACTTGAAACCTTAAAAAACGAGTTTGTATATATAGGAAAACGGGTACGATGGCGTCGCGTTATAATCCGGACGTCGTCGCCCCGCCGAATCTTTTAGGGCTTCTTTAAGTCGGTTGGATCCTGACGCCGTCGCCAAAGTTCTAATGCCATCCTTTGTAAGCCATGACGCCGTCACGGATAAATGTGACGCCGTCTCCACGCACTGTATGCGTATTCTTCAAGAGATATGGTGTAAAGTCGTAGTCTTGTCCGTTTCTTCTCCAAATGAGCCCAAGTCATGTATATTTCCTCCAAAAGCCATCCAAGTGCTGAAAACACAAAAATGAAAGTTTAAGTACATAATTTGGGCATATTTGCATGATTTAGGGGGTTAAATGACCCCGAAAAAGTGTATAAAATGACACCTTATCATTTTCTATTATTTTCGAACACTTTTGCCCTGTCATTTGCATACAAATACATGACTTGGGGTTTATAGATACACCCCTACACTTGAGTTTTTAATACTCAATGACACTATACTAACTAATGACCCGAATTAGAAGGATCAAAATAACATGGATAATATTAGACAAACATAGGGGTAATGATTTAACTTTTCTTCCCTATTTCTCCATAAAATAAATACTACCATGAATCCCAATCGTCCCAAAACTATATACAAGGATAATGACTCGACTTAGCAACCATGTACTCAAATAACTAACTAGAGTTAAACAAATGTGATAACAATAATGTACCAAAACATGAGTACATACAAGTAAGGCTAAGGCGATTTGGATGTAATAATTTTTGTAGGGTAACAAATTTCAACTACTATATACTTCTGAAATAGTCTATTTAGGAATTCCTAGAATTCCCCTTTCGGTCGTCCCGTAATACATAAATAGAAGAAAATGAAAAGGATAGGCTCAAAGGATTTTACTAGGAGTATCTTGCACTAAAGGTGAGTGCAAAGCAAGGGTGTAAGGGTAATTACATGATCGAGGAGACCATCATAACTATACAAAATACAGGTTTAAAACATAAGGTTTATCCTAGTGCCTCTTATCATTTAGCAAATTGATAAGGTGTCATTTTATACACTTTTTCAGGGTCATTTAACCCCTTAAATCATGCATTTAGCCATAAAATACGTGCTTAATCGTTTCTTTTTGTGTTTTTAGCACTTGGATGGAAATTTGAGGAAATACACATGACTTTGACTCATTTTAGGATGAAACGGACAAGATTACAACTCTACACGGAAGTTGGTGAAGAGTATGCATATAGTGCGTGGAGACGGTGTCAGGATTTATTGCCATCGGGACTTCAAAGAGACGGCGTCAGAAACATACACACGGCTTCAGGATCAG
This sequence comes from Tanacetum coccineum, assembly GCA_026074375.1. Classification (NCBI taxonomy): domain Eukaryota; kingdom Viridiplantae; phylum Streptophyta; class Magnoliopsida; order Asterales; family Asteraceae; genus Tanacetum; species Tanacetum coccineum. Next base: position 34,681 of record BQNB010010916.1, read on the forward strand.
CCGACTTAAAGAAACCCTAAGAAGATTCGGCGTAGCGACGGAGTCAGAGATTACAAGCGACGTCGTCGCGATTGTTTTCCTATATATTTACCTTATTTTATTGTTTTAAGGTGTGAAACTTGGGAGAGAACTTGGTGTACGAATATTATCCGTTTTTTGGGATATTTAAGGGTTCACAAACCCTTTTGTATTAACCCTAACTCCATATTTTAATCAAGTGGAGTTCATCTATCCTTTTAATCTTTCGATATGTCTGTGTGTTGTTTGATTAATCGTTCTTTGCTTCCTTTTAATATGCTAGGCTAGATCTATTAGTGTTTACTTTTGATTGCATGAAACTTATGTTGTGAATCCTCTTACTATTGCTTCTTGTTGATGTGTGTGCACGTTAGGCTCTAGAAAACTAGCCATAAGATATTAAATTGGCATAGATGTCTAGGCAAACGTGATTATGTAGAAAGCATACCATCGCAATAGTCTTCATACTACCTTGCCCTAATATGGTTGATCACCTCTTAAGTAATTAAATTCGCGTAATACACTCTTAGAGGCCTTGTAATAGTTTTCATACTACCTTAATTGTGTGTTGCCTTAACGGAGTATTACGTAGACGGCGTTTTCGTGTAATTTGTTCATAACTTAGGATATACTTACACACTTCATCACAAGGGTGACGGGCAATAGGATTTGGAGGATCAACTAAGGAGTAGTGCATGATTAATTAAACACGATTGTTTACCTATACGAGTTTTCACATTAGTTTAGATTGAATTAGATTAGAATTAGTATTTAATTAGCTTAAAACCAACCTCCTTCAAAACCAAGATTTTACTTGCTTTCTATAAAATATAAAAAACAAAAATACTTTTCTCTCAACCCTTAGACCTTTGTGACATTCGATTCGACCTTCACAACACTATTCCCCTAAAGAACGATAACAACCCCCGAGTCTTACCTATACTACACTACAACGGTTAGGTACACTGCCTAGGGAGTTGTAAAACTTTTATGGTTCGCAACGACCGCATCAAGTTTTTGGCGTCGCTACCGGAGAATAGTTTAGGTTCGAATTAAATTTAGCTTAGGTCTACTCACAAGATTCCTATCAAATGAGAATTTAATTTATGTCAATTAGCTTTCTCGTAGTCTATCTTTTCTTTGTGCCCTTTCTTGTAAAACTTCTTTTCGTTAACCTCCATGGAAGACGAAAATCCTCGCCGTACTTTATGAGATTATTTCCGACCTACCCACGAGGGCTATCGAAACACCATTGAGCTCCCCGATGGGAACAATCTGGTGCCTCTCCGATCCGACACCATCCGGTTGGTGCAAAGCGGATGCTCATTCCACAGACTTCGGTCCGAGGATCCAAACCAACATCTTAAGGATTTTCTAAAACTTGTGGACTCACTTGAACTTTATGTTTCAAAGAGGTAAAGGACGCGCCTGCATTTATTTCAATTTTCCCTTCGAGATCAAGCTAGCAATTGGCTTGAACGTCTCCCCGCGGGATCCATCTCCACTTGGGAGGATCTCACTACTTGTTTCCTTGCTCAATTCTTTCCACCGGGAAGGACTTATAAACTCCGCAATGACATCTTGATGTTCCCACAACATCAAGGTGAATCTCTTTCCGAAGCATGGACTTGATTCAAGGACTTACTTTAAAAAGTCCCTCATCATGGCATCGATCTTTGGCTCAAAGCCCAAATCTTTTATGACCATGTCAATTTCATCACAAGGTGAACCATCGATCAAGCGACCGGTGTTAAGCTACGCGACAAAAACGCCAAGGAATCTTGGGCATTATTGGAAGACCTTGCCCACTATGACAATGAAAGTTGGAATGACCCGAGATAGTTCGCTAAACCGGTCAAGGCAATCTCTTTGCCCCAAGATGTCCCGAGTACATCCAACCGTCGTTTCATCAAGCTCAAAAATCAAGTCCAACGCTTGATGGGAGCTCATATTGCTCCTAACCAACCCGTTCAAGTAAACAAAATTGCTTCTTCACGCGAGATTTGTAGTGGTCCTCATGACACTCAATATTGCATAAAAAATCCCGAGTAAGCTTTTGTCAATTATGCATCCTCGCATACCGATAAAGCAGGAGGCAAGTGGTTTACTTTTAAACCTGAGTAAAATAATCTTGGTGACACCTATAATCCGTCATGGAAAAGTCACCCAAACCTTAGGTGGAGGCAACCTCAAAATTCTCAAAACAATTTTTCAAACCCACCTAATCGTTTTCAACCAAACGGTTTGTTCCCAAACCGATCCTTCAATAAACATCCTTAAAATTTTAACAATCAATCAAATCTCGAAGGATTGGTGTCTAATTTCATGGCATCTCAAGACGCTAGGATATCTAAGTTTAAAGCCAATTTCAAACAATACTAAAGCAAGATGACCAACAAAATAGACACTTTATAGAAGGCCATCAATGACTAAATGATGGTAGCACTCCCAAGCGACATGGTAAAGAACCCGAAGTTGAATGTCAACCCCACCTCAATTTAGTATACTCGTTCTTATCCAACGGGGGATCCCCAAAGCTCCTCTAATTCTTTCAAATCGGTCAATGCCATTAAAACATGTTTAAAATCAACTCCTAATATCCAAAAAGGCCAACTATAAGTTAAATTCCAATGGTCAACAAAATTGAAACACCACAACCAAAAGAACCCAAAAAAGCTCTAGAAGATAAATTTACAGATTTACATCTCAATTTACCGGTTCTTAAAGTTCTAGCTCATGCTCCCATGTACGAAGCCCTCTTAGATAAATATATTGAGAATCTTGAGTTAGGCAAAAATGGGTCCGCTTTCATCTAAGGCGAAACACCAATGAAGATGAAGGATCCTGGATTATTCATCTTACCTTGTAGGCTAGGGGACTCGAAGCCTTTTGATACCTTAGCCGATTTAGGGTCAAGTGTGAATTTAATCCCATTAAATTCTTTAAAAAGCTAAAAATTGGATTATTAAAAGAGACCAAAGATGTCCTAGGATTAGCTGACAAAACTAGGTCATATCCCATAGGAATCGTAAGAAATGTAGAGGTATACGTAGGGAAGTTAAAACTTGAGGAAGACTTTCACGTCGTTGACATGGAAAAGGACCCTACTTGCCCCTTACTTATAGGAAGAGGATTCTTAGCAACCGCTAGTGCCGTAATTGATTGTAGAAAGGCCAAAATAGCGTAGGATAAGGAATTACTAGGTCAATATTTGGAGTAAAAGAAATTGACCTAGGCGATGATGAAGTGCCTTATTGGACTACCCTAGGTAAAAGATGTGGTTCCCTTATTGTGAATGGATCTTTGCAGCCTATGAAGGATGATAGCCTGGATGTATAAATACAACAGACTATATAGAAACAATGACTTGAATACAATATGTTAATGCGGAATCTTAACACAAGTACTAAGAAGAATAATGATTTAACAGAATAACAACTTTGTTGAAAATGTTCTTGATAGTCACAGATTGCTAACTATGATATGTTGTATGATTTGTAATTGTCTATTTCATATATATCTAACTATGTCAATAGTTATCCTTTTATAGATCAAGGATAACCCTAAAAGTCTTTCATGACTTTCTGACAAATATCTCACAAATATCTTTTAAATATCTTCTTATCGGTACTAACTATTTTACTACTAACGGTACTAACTAACTAACAGTACTAACACTTTGTACTGTCGGTACTAAGTATAACTGTCAGTACTAACTATTGTACTGTCGGTACTAAGTTAATAAAACATTAATCCTAACAATCCTCCCTTAAACATGAATGTTAAACTAACCAACCTCCCGCATTCCTAACGATTTGAAGAAACAAATATGATATTGAAGTTTGCACATAAGGGTAATGAGTTATCTATTGGTCATCCCAATTCCAGAAGTTTTCTCTGATCAATCCCAGTCGTCAGATCTATTCATAACAATTGACAACCTGATCACCAAATTTTAACCACAATAACAAATGACTAAGGTTCCATCCACTTGAAAATATAATTGTGAACTCGCTAAGACCCAATTTTCCACACGACTGCAATTAACATGAGCAGCTCTTTTTTGTTACTATGATGCTTCCTCACTGCTGTATTAAAACCCAAGACGTATAAAGATGCTTTAACTCAAGCTTGTTGGATCGAAGCAATGCAAGAAGAACTCAATGAGTTCGATTGAAGTATGGGAGCTCGTACCCCGACCAGATAAAGTTATGGTTATTACATTTGAATGATCGTACAAAGTGAAACTAGACGAACTGGGAGGTATACTACAGAACAAAGCTCGTTTAGTGTGTCTCGTGTTTACCGCAAGAGGAGGGAATTGATTTTGAAGATTCATTGCTCCGGTTTGCAAGATAGAGGCTAAAAGATTTATTCTCAGGCGTTTGCTGCCATATGTTAACATGATCGACTACCAAATAGGAGGTGAAGACTTACATTTCTAAATGCGTAATCTGCTGGAAGAGTTTAGTTTAGCCAGCCGGATGGGTTTGTATGGATAAAGATAAAAACCAATCACATGTACAATCTTAAGAAAGCTCATTATAGGTGAAAACAACTCCACACGCGTGTAATGACATGTGTCTTCGTTCCCTATATCCCAAGACATTCTCCAAAGGTTTTAGTGGTCCCACATTGTTCATACGCAGAGACGCGCAAGAAAACTACTTCTGGAACAAATATATGTTCGATGATATCATCTTGGCTGGCAACTACCACCTGAACTTTGTGACCTATTTTCAAAAATCATGTGTTCAAAAATTTAAGATGTCAATGATGCGGGCAAAATCTCATTTTTCTTAGGACTACAGATTCCTCAAAGTCCAGAGGCATCTTTAATTAACCAGTAAACAAAATATACCCTTGAATCCTAAAGAAATACGGTTTTGACTCTTGTGACCCAATGGATACTCCCATGGTGGAGAAATCCAAACTGGATGAGGATAAAGTAAGGGAAAGCCGTTGATCCGTCACACTATCGTGGAATTGATAGGCACCCTCCTTTATCTCACAGCCATAGTACCAGACCAAAACAATTTCTATATGCATGTATGCCCGGTATCAGGCTCGGCCTACAGAAAAGCACTTACATGCAGTAAAAAGGATCTTTTCGGTAACTACTTAGGACCACGTTAATCAGGGACTTATTGTATTTGAATGATTCATTAATTGCTCAAAAACATCATTTGTAATGCGACTCATGCTGGTTGTCAAGATACACCGCCGTAGCACAACTGTAGTAAGCAATTTTTTAGGAGAAAGACCATATAAGGTTTGGTCATCATAAAAGGCAGAAAATAGCGTTTCATATCCAGATACATGAAGCTGAATATAATAGCTTTGTGTCCGGCTGTTTTGTGCTCAAATTATATGGATGAAATCACAGCTAACGACAATGGGCTTTGGTTTTCAACAAAATTCAATGTAATGTGATAAACAAAAGCGCTATTGCTTATGCTTGCAACAACGTTTCACTTTCCAATCGAAGCATATAGACATCAGAATTTTCACTTTATCAAGGAGCATGTTGAGAACGGGGCTCGAACTTTACTTTTGTCCCAATACGAAGTTATCAACTGGAGACATCTTCACTAAAGCTCTTGGCCGTAGAAAGAATTGTAATTTCTGATTAACAACTAGGAAATGTGATTTTAACGTCGGAGACTCTTGAAACAATTGTTAGATGAGAGTTGATGACAATAGTGGAGTGTACCTATTCACATAACCTGTATAATATGTATATATAAAAACCATTAAAAAACCAAAAAGATTTTTCCATTTTTAGAAAACTTTTTATAAAAGCAAAATACACAAATATAAAATCTATAAAAACCTAAATGAAAAATTAAAAAAATGAAAAAAATATAAAAGAGGTAATAAAGGGCAAGTCTTCTTAAAATCGATAACATATACGGTCTCTTAGAAATGTCATTCAATCATGAAATACGAAGGCCTAATAATTGAAGTTCGAGCAGAAGTATTACATATGTTTCAAAACAAGCCAAATGGCTTGCTATTATTTCAGATAGCAACCCGGTCTTCAATTTAAATGAAAGTATTTCGCCCAAAAGAAAACTTGACCTCAAAACGGGAAATTAATCCGCGGCTTGGTCTACTTTATGACCATGCAAAGGCAGTGATTACTTTTCATCACAACCCTGCATCCTCTATTTCCAAAAGTGTACGCCGTCATGCACTTATGTGTTAAAAATAAGAAGAAATCGTTATTTTTATAGTTTTGTTGTTTTTCAAAACAAAACATTGCATCATCAAAAAAAAAGCAAAAAATGCTTTTTCAATGACATTCGTCTACGCAAAAATGACTACAAGCTCTTTAAATAGAAAACAGGTCGAGTTTGAGGTGAGCAAATGACAAATATTCTTCTTCATAATAAAAATGTGCTTAAAGGGAAAAAGGTTTTTAAACAAAATAACGAAATAAAATCTTTAAGGTAAGTTAATTAATTTTAGCTTATGTGTGCCTAAATTTGAAATGGTGTTTATGTGTTTAGGACTACTTTGCAAAATTAAGTCTATAGGTATGATAGTAGTAAACAATAGAGGACTATTTGTGCTATTTGGTTTATCTTGATATATGCCTTATAAAACTTTCAACTAGTGCAAAATAAAGGTGTATCGAAACCTAGAAGTGGCTAAATGAGACAAAAACAAAAAATTGTTATATATATCATACCACCCAACCCTTCCTTTACCACACACAAACACCCAATAAAACTTAAAAAAAATTCTCCCTTTCCAATCGTTCGAATCGCCAACCTTCCATACATCATTTCGAGTTGTTTTCAAGCATAAGTATAATTAAAATCGTGTTCTACACCTCCAAAACAACTCATTAACTCGAAGTAATTAAGATTTCATTCAAATTTGATCTCGAAAACCCTAATTCATTCTCCAATAGGTTCAACAAATTCAAAGATGATAAAATCTTCAAATTAACTAAGGGGTTATGATCGCGTTGGAGTGTAGAAGATATGTCTAATATAGTTTTTTGTATCATTAACTTTTGAATTAGTATAACCTCAAATGTGTTGCACTAAAATTTAGGAGATATTCAAAATAATGTTAAGGAAAATTTGGGTTTTCTTGTTTTATGTTAGTGGAGTTGCATTTCCTCTTAAAGAATAATAGTTGTGGCTATTATTTTCTCACCATAGTTTGTATTCGTTGTTTGAATTATTCTAAAAGTTAATAAAATGGTTCGTTTTTTTATCATACTTGACGTATTGTTGGCTTAATTGTTGTCAACTTAGTAATCTTCAATAATGATAGTTTTAAACTCATTATATGCAAAATGAAACATATGTGAGGTGTCTACAAATACTTGTATTGTCAAATGACAACAATGAACTCGAACAACCCCTTACATTGGAAAACCAAACAACTAAAAGGTTAGTAGCACCGAACAACCCCCAAATACTTGGAACCGAACAACTATAATGTAGTAGGAACCGAACAACTATGTTGTAGAAGGAACCGAACAACTGTCTTGACAGTAGGAACCGAACAACTGTTTAACAGTAGGAACCGAACAACTGTCTTGACAGTAGAAACCGAACAACTTTGTTTCTAGTAACCGACCTACTTAGCTTACTTGAAGGAACCAAACAACTTTGTTTCAGAGGAACCGAACTACTCAGTTTACTAGCAGGAACTGAACAACCTAGTTGTTAAAAGGAACCGAACAACCATAGAAAAAGGAAACGAACAACTTGCTTCAATGAACGAACCGAACACTTTGAGATTATAGGACCGAAAACAACTAAGGGTTAGCGGGAACCGAATAACTATCATATAAGGAACCGAACAACTTATTGTAGTAGGAACCGAATAACTAAGAGCTAGTAGGAACCGAACAAATAAGTTAATTAAGGAACCAAACAACAAGTTTAAAAGACCCAAAACACTTAAGATCAAATTTTCATTTAAAAGGGCGATTTTAAAATCTTAATCGGGAGATAATTAAATATTGGTTAATTATTCACATCTAAACAAGTTTAAGTTACTTAAGTATGTCCATTTTCTATAAATGAATAGATTTACTAAGTGCAAAAAGTCTTAAAGTTTCCTAAAAACAATCGTTATACCATAAATCAACCTTCTGCATAGCTCACATCAAATAGGACTCACTATAGTACATTGTATAACATTGATTGTACATAAACTGTATTGATCCTATCTTAGCAGAATCATGAACACTACAAAAGAACAGCAAAAGGAGTTGGATGATGCTCTTGTCGCACCTGAAAACCGTCTCAAGATAGGGAAAAGCAATCTCCGACTAAGCTCCAATCTCAAATCCAAGGAACCTGCTATTCAAGTGGTGCTAGACGCTCTCAAACTTACTCCATTCTACAATGCATTTGAGATCTCTACTGATGTTCCTGAGGATAGACAAGCAAGTGAATTTTAGGTTTACTAGACACCAACATTCACTCGTCACTTCGTTTCAAGTTGGATGTCAAAGTCACACATTAATGTTGATAATATTCAGAGATATCTCAAAATTTGCCCAAACTCCCTGGACAAAAATTTAAATAACCTCAACTTGAAGAGGATATTTTATCTTTTGATCAGAGATCTTGAACACACTGGGGAAATCCAAGTCTTTATCTGATGTCAATGTCAAACCACATGCAACAACCTTTAGGAGATCATTGCTGCCAAAATCACACAAGTTCAAAGTGGAAAGAAAAGACGACTGCTCTGGAAATTCCGTCGCTCTCATCATGTGCTCAAATTACTTTGGGGCAATGTATCACAACAAGCAGGTTGACATATGTCTATTCTAAACTGTGGAAGACTTGTATTTTCAAGTAGGAGAACAAGAATTCTAAAAGAACAATGACATGTATTATCCAACGATTCACCAAATCATTGTCGACTACTTCATTGCAAAGGACAAAGCAATTCCCAAGGAGAAACAATAAGTTTTGGCATTTATGCCCAGGGATGACGTCATGTTCACATCCACCATAGAGAGTCAATTCAAACATAAGGACATCATAATAATATGGTGCTATTCCTCCCTCAACACTTGACCAATCAAGCCATGTTTGGAGTCCGAAGCTTACCAAGAACTATACCGTGCTTATTGCTACTTGAGAAAAGGCTCCCAAGTCCACAAAAGCTACAAAAAAAAAGACAAACTCTGAATCATCTCTAAGACAAATCCTTCTCCAAGCTTCCAAAGGAAAAAGAATCAAGACTGCAAGCTAAAGGATGATCAGCCTGCTAAAGAAAGTCAAACAAGGTTTGAACATTACATGGATCTAAGTTGGCATTATCAGAAGCAAGGACAAATACTAGTTGTACAACTCAGAGAAGCCAGTTGAAAGAATTACCATATCTCTCACGCAAATGGCTCAGGTGATGAGTTGACATTCTGATCAAAGTTCCTGAGCGCAACAACAACCGGATCTGTACAATGAAGGCAGCAGGTGAACAAACTAGAGTTCTTCCTTGATGTTACTGAATACAGATCAGAGAGTGAAGAAGAATCCTGGACTTTCAGTCAAGGAGAGGATGAGGAAGAAGATAAGGAGCATGACAGTGATGATGACAATGATGATAATGATGAAGAGAGACATGATCTAGAGAAAGACAGCCCAATAACAGAATCAATAATAAAGTGGAGATGATTTTGTTCACACCAGGGGTGGTGAGGTAGCCGCCCCCCCCGCCCTACCACCCCCCCCCCCCCCCACCCCCCCCCCCCCACGTGGTGCACTGTCAACATACATAGCAGATTATTCAATGAAAAAGAAAAAGAAGAAGAAAAAGCCTATGATGATGATAATGAACGTTACCTCTGATAAGAAAAGAGATTTCAACACCACCTGTACTTTTGACCTCACGGAGGAAGATGAAAATCAACAGGAGAGATACTATGGGAGTAAGAACAAGGCGATGAATATAATGGGGAACTGTACGGAGACTTGAATATCAACCTAAGTAGAAGTGATGCCAAAATGACAGATGCCCAAACCAATCCAGAAATAAAAGAAGCTCACGTAACACTAACTATTGAACCTCCAGTAGTGCAACTACAAAGCTCCTCTGCTTCATCAGACTTGGTGGCTAAATTCATTAATCCCTCTCCTGGATACAGGTATCGACTCTATTCTAAATCAAATGCAAGCATTTTCCGTCAACAACCCTCCCACCTGGCCAACTATCATCCCTCAAACCACCCATTCCAATCATCCAACCCTCAACAACAAACTACAAATTCCATACAACAACAACCAACAAATCCAACAACAACTGTGCTAGAATCCCAACATGCATTCCCTCCCTATTCGGCTTGAACTCAGGGTATCCTCATTTTAGAGTGTATACCAGTCTGAACTCAACAAACTAATCAATATTGAGCTAAACGCGTATCAATTTATAATCAGGCATTATGACAAATACCTTGCGACTAAGTGGTGAAAGATAAGGTAGATGGTGGCTGTTTCAGTTGAAAAGCAGACAAGCTAAGTAGAAGAAGCTCAGGCCGAGAAACAAGACTTTCTAACTCACTTGACTCACAATGAAACGAATAATCAAGGATGCAAGTCAGCTCAAACCTCTAAAGATAATGACACAAGTTTAGAAATAAGTTACCCGAAACACTGGAGCCTGAAGTGTTATATGTTAGATCAACCAAACAACCACAGACGTCTAACGTAGTACGCTCTTCGCTCTCAAAGAACTCGATTTAAAAAAGATTCTCATGGATAAATGGAGGAAAAAAAACTCTATTAGACATATCAGATGTTCATAAGAATCTCTAATAGATGCTGTTACTCGAACATAACAACTCTACAAAGACCTTTCTCTCCTCAAAAGATGGTAGGTTGTGACTCTAAAGAAGACGGATGATCAAGACAAAGATGAAGAACCCTCTGCTGGATCAAACCGAGGGTCGAAGCGACAAAGATCAGACAAGGAAGAGTCATCAAAAGAAGCAACTCAAAAGAAGTCAAAGTCTACAAGTTCTTCCAAAGGTACGACCAAATCTCCGCCAAAATCATCAGGATAGTCTGTTCAAGAAGAGGAGCATGATCCAAGGGTTGATGATCTGGAAGAACCATTTCATCAAGAGTTACGAATACAGGAATGATGATGTATCCCTGTCAGAGAGGCAATAGATGTTGATGAATGATTGTGGAATCCATCTGGCTCTCGAACTCCTGATCGAGAATGGAACCCAAACCAAGATGGCTTACGACCATACCTCCTCAAGTGATGACTAAGTTTGGCACAGTTCATGCACAACTCCTCATTTAATGAGTTTTTGGCTACTCCTATCGATTTCTCTGCTTTTATAATGAATCGGCTCAACATTCAACATCTAACTCAAGATCTGTTAAACCGTCTAAACATATGCTCTCATAAAGGCACGTGCTAAGATTGTGGAGTTCACTAGAATAACCATCAGGAAGAAGTATTCAAACAAAGCTACATGATCAGTTAGATTGTGCATAATCCCTTAAGGAATATTGTATCCCCATGATCTTAGCAAGCCACTTCCTTAATATTCCGATCCACGAGGTCGCTAACATACCCATATGATCACTTCATACACAATGATCTCAAATTATCTAAAAGTAGGAAGCTCAAGTCGCAAATTACACCAACTGCAATTACCCAAGGACAAATCTGCCTGATTACAGTCATATTAAATGGATTGAAGACAAGATTCCTAGAAGTACATGGAGTGAGGCACAAGTCGTAATAAACAAAACACTCCTACTAGGGAACATATCACTAGGGACCACAACGTCAGAGATCTATGGATATGCACAACGATGGAAACTTTGAAAGCCGTCTATTCAAAACACAGGATTATCACTGTTACAAGTCTCAAGATCATAAGGAATATCCTTTGGTATAACAAACATTGGAAGAGAAATCACAGTTTTAGAATACAAGATTGAATAAGCACTACAAGTTTTTCGAGAAGGCACTTCAAAAGACTTTGTCGCGAAGATTAATTGAAGATATGATTACTTCTTCTTAGTTTAGGGAAACTGACGAATCTCATGTAGAGATGAACATTTGCACTTAATGTGGCTTTGAGAATGTACACAAACGCATTGGTAATGTTCAAGAACGTGTAGAGGATCTACAACTTGCAGTTGAAAAGCTATCAGAAGAAGATAAACCTCACCAAAACCTGACACATACCGCAGAATATCATGTAAAAGACTCCATACACTGCTTACCTAGAGAATATCCAAAGCATTATCTACTCAAGATGACAGACAGAAATCTTTTGATGCGCACCGATGAACTGACCACAATGTACAGGCGGAACAACTCAACCATGTTTTGCACCAGTCTCATAAGAATATTGCTATTTGTGATTGCAAATGGTAGTATTAACCGAAGAGAAGAGTTGTCCAAACAATACAAACAAGAGCCCGGGTATGATTAAAGCCATTGACAGAAACTAAAAGACAGGGAGTTGATGCGAAGTCTTGAAAAGTTAATTGGTGGAAGACTTACAGAGGAGACCTTCGTCAACTACAAAGGACCCAAAATGATTTTACCATAGTGCTGTCCTTAAACATTCAGGTCAAATATTGTAAATAATAAACTTTGTGAATATATTAAATAGATAAGTTTAGACATAGGTGATAATAAGGAGTGGCTCGAGTATAAAATTTTTCAAGAATTTCCTTAGTAACATCTAAAAAATTCAAAATTATAGTACTCAGCACTAATCTTATATACCCTCATAAATTAATGGGGGAGCATTAAAATGTTCCACATCAGATAGTATATAAAAATTTTTTCCCTAAAAGGTTAATCATTGATTATCCAAAATATCAAGGGATAAACATTTAGAAAGGGAAGAAAATTGAGAATAACCTGGATCATAACTTGTATTGGAAAGATGTGATCAAATAAAAATTACTTAATGCACTCCACAGCCTAGCATGGTACTACGATATACGATAGCACATGATAAGGGGGAGCTTTTAAGAGTGAAATGAAAAAAACTCTCAAAGTGTGTAAACCTTATTTGATATTTATATTCAAACACTTGAATGAACTATTTAATGATTTAGGTTCAGATCGTGATGGAATAACTACCAACGACTGAACCATGTACTTAATTATTATGGAAATATAGTGGTGTAGGCATAGTATTTAAATCCCATAACCACTAGTTAGATGCAAATCCTTAGGTATGTTAAAAGCAGTAAAGTGAATTAAGGGAAGAATGCAGATGAGATGGACTAACACTGGAACAAAAAACCAACAAGGTGTAAAGTTATGAAGACTCGGTAAGCATTGAAGGGGTTTGAAGAATGAAAAAGAAATTGTAGAAAATAAAGTGGGTGAAAAGGAACAAGCCCTCCATACACTTAGAGCAGAAACGGTCCAATACATACTAGTCGGAAACACTAAATGTAGAGTCCAACATTAAAGACATCATAGACCTAAGTGACGCTATCACAACCTGCCCAAGCCACTCAAAATTAGAAAGAACTATAGTATTTCAAAACTCATGGAGATTCACCACTTTCTAACAACACTCACACATCCGAGTTATTTTGATAATGAGAAATGTGGCAACTCAAAATGCTCAGCACCACCCCGATCACAAAAATCAAAGTGCACTATTTCGAGTACAAGAGCAAAAAGAGATCATCCATAAATCTCATTAGGACACTTGTCCCAAAATAAATCTGCTAAAGTCGCACCATGTGAAAAACAAGATATATACCTAAGAGGTTCCTTTCCATTATCCTTGTGAGTTACCATAACATCTGAGTGATATAATTCCACAATGAAGAAGGAAACCCCACTTGAGCAACATCAAACAAGCTCATGGTATGGTACTTGTGCGATTCTCTACTAATCAAACTTGGTGACAACTGGAAGAAAGGATGGTAGCGATTCTATACAGAATCAAACTTGTTCTAGGTTATGACAGACGATATCATGATGAATTTTTGAAATGATATCACACTTTCGACGTGTCAACAAAAACACTTAGCAAGTACACGTCCTATAGATTTTCAAAATCAATTTTTTCTATCCAATCAGTTAGATAGATAACTCCACTGTTTTTACCTCAATACCGTGCTGTCTGCTTTAAGACGTGTTCCGAGATACTTAGAACGGCTATACAGCTGCAGAATCCCGGTCAAGAAATTCTTTGAATTCTATCTGATCCACTACGCAGTATATAAACTGTAACGGGAACCGTGGTTATTGCAGACTATATTCAGACGAAGTGACAAAGACAACACTCAACATAACTGATTTGATTATAATACTAACCTAGCAAACCTGCAGCGTATCCCTGAATGTGGCAGCTGGTAGACGTAGACGTGTCAACGATTAAAACCGCATGCTCATGACCCGACCACGCCAAGTATCAGAGACATCATGCAAGCTCATAACATAGTTTTTCAACCATATCTGGTTGATTATAACTAAACCAAACCTGCATGAATCTCCTGATGGTGCAGCGGAAGACGAAGACAGTGTCAAGATTCATAACCGCATGCTCATACCCGACCGAGACAATATATCAAAGGACATCATGAAGCCTCTCGAATACAAGGTACAATAGTACAATTCCTTCGCTACTCAGATACCATTACGCTTAATCGAAGTTACGAAGTGTTAAAGTTAAAGAATTTCAAGAAAGATAGCAACTTTAATCTTTTCAATCAACAAACAAGAAAGGTATGAGCATGTCGGTCCAAAACTCACAAGTTCACAAGATGGCAAAGTTTACAAGATGGAAAAGTTACAATATGGCGACATGAGATTATGCCTTGTTGATGAAAATCAAAGTGCTCAAGATCACACAATCACAAACAAGAAAAGATAAAGGAACAAGCTCTGGCCCTAAAGTCACAGATCACTCCAATAATACACAAGCTAAAGATTGAATTTAACGACAACGAGCAGAGGACTAAAGAAAAGCAAAGTAATGCAGAATTAATTCTATCTTTTGTAAATTAAGAGTGACCCTCCCTTAGGGGGAATTGTTAGGATCAAGAAAAGTCTCGTCACTCAATATTTGCTAGTCAAAGCCCGTAGTTGAAAAATTAAAACATTAAAAGCAAATATGGCCCAAGGCCCAGTAAAGTACCATCAATAGGCCTCATGGCCGGCCAAACTAGATGTATAAATACCCTCTCCATAGCTTAGAGAAGGTGTTGGTTGGTTTTATTCTCACTTTGCTAATGAAACTTATATGTTTCTTACTTTCTCCTCTCTATAATACATCCATCCTTCCTCCCACATTCTCTCACTAATTTCCTTCCCAATTATATCAAAGATTACTTGTATTCTTCTAGATTTGCTTACTTTTTTAAGCATGTATCTCTGGTTTAATTATTGTTGATAAGGCCGGGATGGGAAGGAAACGCGTATATCAGGACGGTGTCTCGGTGAAAGTAGTGTCATTAATTAAACAAAAGTGGTTTTGAAATCAAGTCGAGTTGTGACTTTTTAGAAATAATTTTTCCTATAATGGATTAGGGACCTATGAAAACTCTGAGATCTTTCTAATAAATGAAATTGAGCCTTAATAAACGTACTTCGATGTTTAACTGGGACTCCGTGTGCATGTATTATGAAGTAGCAACCCCAATCATTTGTATTCCGCTGCGTATGTCGCATTTTGGGGGTTTACAGAGTAGTAAATCAGAGCAGGTTATGTAATGAACATACGTCCATTTAAACAAAACATAGACTACAACTCTTTTTGGAAAAAAAATACGAGTCCTTCACCGTGTTCGATATCCCCCGCAAAGCATCTTTCAATCGATCCTTAAAAGCCTTCATGTATATATTTATTGCATAATATGTGCGTAACAAGTGGTTGAACGACTTGGTACAAGTAAAAATTATAAATATTTATATAGATATAATACGGCACCCGTTCTAGTGTCATACATTACATATAGTCTTGATATTCCCTTCTTGCGAAGAGTTTAACTTCTTTAAACATTTCGATGTGATATGATAAAAATTATTTTGATACATGATGAAAACATCGTTGTTATACGATTATCTTTGAAACTTTTTTGCAAACTTTACTTTGTTATCTCTTGATGTCGGGACTCGACCTAGTTTTCGATCCCACTTGAAAATTTTACTAATTTGATTTTGAATATGAACGCTCTTTATAGATTTTGATTCGTCAAAAGTTGTAGCGTAATCTAACCATTTAGAGATTTCTCCTGTTAATAGGAGTAAGACTTTTTAATATATCATCCATAACCATCATTAATTTTTTGGAAAACGTTATTACTTATTCTCAGCAAAGAAACGATGTCAGTTTGCGAAACCGTCTATTTTTGGAACATTCGAATAAAGTTGGTGTGTTTGTGCTTTGATTCTTTCGTATCGACCTCTACTTAGTAAGTCTTGAAACATTTGGGTCTGGAAACCCATGATTTGATGTGTTTGAAAACAGTGTTTAAGTCATTGGGTTATGGCTTTATATATGGCATCAGAAGGAATTAAAATGGTGGTTTTGATTTGGATTTTTGAATGGATTTTAACGGCATGTTTGTAACCAGCAGGTTGTTGTGGGGTTGATTGTGAATATTTTTGTACTACGTCACCTGGGGAAAGTCCATTGGAATTAGTGGCATATGTCTTAAGTGTATGTGGTTCTTTGGATAGGGTCATATCTCCTCCGGATGAGTGAGATATCGTCAATTTAACTAAGAATTTAGTCAAAAAATCCGGAACCCTTTTGGGAAAAGGATATAACTCCAATTTATTGTATTTACTTTACAGAAAAAGAAAATAATGGTTCCAGTAAGAAGACACTTAGGGCAATCATCCATTTGGTTTTTCACATCAAAAGCATCAATAAATTTCAAATTACGCTCATTTTCGTAAACTACAAAAAAATTTGTCAAAATTTCTTTGGGGACTGCTTTGGGATAGCAGCTTGTTGTGTATGTTTTAAAATATTTTTGGTCTATGAAGACCTGGTAAATTGAACTAGGAAGTAGAGAAACATCTTATGTTACAAATGTAGGAATTCGGATAGAGTCAAAACGCCGCCCGACGAATTATAAAATCGCCGAAAAGATACAAACTAACAAAATATTGAGACCAAAATTGAATGAGAGTAATAAGTTTAAAAAACTAATATAACAACACGTAAAAATTGTAAAACATAAGATCCTAGATATTGAACAAACTTAGATTTGAATGGTCGTTTCGGCTTTTGCGAACACACATTTTAGGAGATACACTCAATTTAGTGTAGTAATGAAATTTTAGTAAAGGGCAGCCTTGATAGAATAGGGACAAAATGGTAATATCATCTTGGTTCTGTCACTTTCTTGGGCCGTGGGCCCTACGTAATCTGGAAATAAACTCGAAAAGCATTCCGTCGACAAAACCTCTGATGTCAAACTTTAGGTAATATAAATACATATAAATATACAACTTATATTAACCAAACCAAATCAAGTAACTCTTGAAAAGGTTTAAAGAAAGAAAATCAATGAGTCCGAGTAGTATATGATATTCCCAGGTCGTTCTTCTGTACAAGGAATGCAATGGAAAGTCAGCGAGAGACTGTGTTTGATATTAAGATGTTTGAAACACAAAGATTTTGATTATGATTTTATAATTCCAACAGAAAAACAAGTAAGGCCAACTAAAAACGAAAGTAATTAAAGCTAAATCACTAAAAAACGATAATGGGAATCCTAAAAAAAACGTAACTTAAATCCTAATTTATCAAAATTTAATCCTAAAATGATTTTTTAACTTTTATAAATCCTAAGTGACTAAAATGCAAGAACAAAGAAAAGTAAGAACAAAAAAAAAAACGTAAGACTTATGTAACAAAAAAAAAACGAAGAAAAAACCACGATATAACGGATTCAAATACCCGTTCTTTAAAAAACCAAATATCTACAAATTATAACCCTACGAAAGCAAAAATAATTTTTAAAAATCCTAAATGATAAAAGAAAATTTTCTAAAAAAGAATTATATTTTTTTGACTTTTATTTTATTTATTATGAATTAAAAACAATTTTAATTAAAAGAAATGATTAAAAATATAAAACTATTACTAAAAATTCTGGAAAATTACTGGAAAATGCTTTAAGATATGTAAAATGTAAGAAAAATAAAAACTTTGAAAAACAACTTATAAATAAGCTGTAAATAAGCAAAAAAGGACTGAAAGGCTTAAGGGCTAAAAAGGGGCAAAAGTTTAAATGTGCAAAGTAAAACGAAAAAGACCTAAGGGCGTTATTGGCAGTGAGTGTGTGTGTTAAATGCTTGGTATGGTAGAGGGGAGGTCACAGGTTCGACCCTTGTGGCCTCTCTTTTTCATAAAACATTTTTTTTGGTTTTCTTTTGAAAAACTTATAAAATAAGCTAAAATGACAAACTTTAAAAAGAAACTTTTTGTAGAACTAAAAATTAAGCTAGATATAAGCTAACAATTTGCTTTTTAGACTAAGTAACAAAAAGGCAAACTGTTTTGCTTATCCTAGCCCCATTAAGCACAAAGTAAGGCAAATAAGCAAAAGTAGTTAACTAGCCGGACCTAATAAGCTATGATAAGCAAAAAGAAGCTAGGAAAATAAGCAGAAAGGCATTTAAAAGCTTATTGAAACAAATAACACAAGGACAGACTACTAAACTACTTTCAACTTTTAAACTAAGAAATAGACATAATAAGTAGTTAAAAATGCAAATAAGCTAAGAATAGATAATTACTAAACCTAAATAAGCAACTAGGGACAAAAATAAGCAAAGATAACAAGCTGGAAAGCTTTTAAAAGGAAAATAAGCTTTTTGGCTAACACTGTTAGCCAAACAGCCATAGGGACATTTTCTAGCTTATTTTTAAGCTAGAAAATAGATCCTTATGGCTTAGTAGCTTATACCCCTGAAAAGCTTATCCAATAAGCTAAATAAATCTTAATTGAAACAGGAGTTTGTAAAGTCCGAAACTAAGCCAGAATTCAATCTTAACAAACCAACAGCACTACACTTAAAACACTTACAGACTTAATGAACATATCAAAAAACGGATTTTGGAGCAATTATCATCGGTCAACAACATTAAGCTATACATGAGCTCCTAAAAAGCTATGAAACTTAAGATTCCTAAAGATTACCTACTAAACTACTAGAATAAGCTCTAAACACCAACTCTTAAACAGATTTAAGCAACTACATCATCAAAACCAAAAAAGCTGTGACAGAGGCTTAAGGGCTTTTTCAGTTTTAAGTTAACTTTAGACATACTTTAAACTATCTAAATGAATTTGGAAGTGTTTAAAACCTAAAAATAGATTAAGTTTAACAACTAAAAAGCTTATATTTAAGAGTTCAAACACCTAAGGATCTATTTGCTAGCGTTAAACCTTAAATCACCAATGGTACAGTTGTGGACCTATTTTGGAAGAACACTTGACATATTTTTTTGTAAAGCCTTACATTCAATGAAACAGTCCATAAACCTTTGAGACCAGATATTGTATGCATGAATATGACTAAAATGAACTAAAATTAACTTTTAAACATTACCAAAGCTTAATATCAAAAATTATGCATGCACAACCCATAAACACACCACAGATTCAACATATGCTTAGAAAATCATGAAAACTTTTGAAAACTTGCATCAAAACAACAAAAACTTGATTAAACATTTATAAATATTGAATTGAAATTGGATTTGAAAAAGTTTAATGGTCAAAACTCTTTTTAGAACAAAAATAGTAGTTAACCCAAACACCCCTTTAAAAATGGAAAACACATTTTTAGGCTAAAATAAACTAAGACAAGCATAAGTTAAGATCAAATAAGCAATAAGTAGACATAATTAGCATTTAAAGAGGATAATAAGCACAGAAATTAGCAGAAATAGGCAAGTGGCTTAAAATAAGCAAGAACTAAAAAAGAAACTTACAAGGGTCCTTTAGCTTTTGTCAAGAGCTTAACACACCCCAAATAACTTCCTAAAACTTATCCAATAAGCACTACACCCATGGCCTTCCAGAATTAACCATGCTCCAAAAAGCTCGAATACCAAATTTCTTTTTAATGAAACAGTAACTTTCACTAAAACTTTTGTAAAAGTTTAAATGAGTATAAAAGGCTTCTATAAGCTTAGAAGAGCTTATAGAAAGAACTTGTGAACACAATAAAGCTTGATTGCGCATAAAGACCTAATTTTAAAGAGACAGAAGTTTTCAACAACATTGACCAAAAATTTTCATTAACTTTAAAAATATTACAAGTGCTTTGACAGTAAAATGACATGAATTTTCTAAATGACCATAAAAACATTAAAAGTAAAGTTATACTACTCCTAAACTAGATGATCCTCCCTGTGTGAAAAACACACACATATATAGTCGTATGAGGTGTGCTTTCTGTGTTTGTTGTGTGAGAGACTTCAAACCTCACTTGGCCCTACCCCTTTTCATGCTCTCACAAGTGTTTGGTCACAACCCTTTGATTCAGCTCCCACCCAATACACTTGGCAAGTGGATTGCCAAACGAGTCCGAAATAGACATGGAAGGCGGAGGAACAACTGGTAAGTCACATGGTGTTGTAGGGGGTTGGGGGTTATTGGCTGGTTGTGGTGGTTGGTAATCGAGGGATTGATAGTGATGGGGGAGAATTGTGCGGGTAATTTAGGATTGGGTTTAGTTTAGGGTAACGGACGTTTGCCCTGGTTTTGGTAAATTGTTGCACTGTTAGTCCTTTTGGACTATCATTGTTAGTCCTTAGGGACTAACGGTGTAAGGACTTAACAGCCAAATGGTTAAGTGGTATTGGATTGGTTAAGTGTTTTGGGCTGGTAAGGAATTAGGCCGGTTGTATTGGATTTTAAGACTAGGACTTGATCTGGTTGGATAAAATAAGTGTTTTTATAATGATAATGATCATAATGGGCTTTATCCGGCCCAACATAAAGTGGGCCCAGGGTTTAGGTCTATTTGACAAATTTTGGGTTTTGGAGGTTCGTTACACGATGCAACATGTGCCAATGCGAGCCCGCCGGGTTTTACATTTGAATTCTTTTTGGTATGACTTTTTGAATGGACTTAGACTTGGACTAAGACTTTTTTTTATTTTTTTTGACTTTTGACATTTTAGACTGGTTGTGCCTTGTGACTTCACGCTCATCATCATTCATCAGCTCAGTTTTTTGTCGATTGACATGGTTTTTGTTCTTTTTTCTTAGATAAATCCGTTACCTGCACATACAAATGCAAAACACACAGAAAAATAAATGTATTCTGATGTGTATGTTTTTTTATTTTTTAATAAGCACACAGTATTTCCTAGGTAAATGTATGTTAATTAAGCACAAACCAAAATCTCCCCCTACTAAGATATTGGCCGTGTCCTCACGCAATGCCATAAGTAAACACTTAAGAAAACCAAGAATCTCAATCCCCCTCAACTAATTACCTCGAAAAGTAGTTAAGTGTTCATCAAGGGGAATTAAAGAAACACTAGTTTTGAATAGCCCCGTTTTTACCATTTTTAAATATTTACACTTATTTAGTACCACCCAAATATTTTGTATTTTTACCCTTTTTCCCTCATTTTTTTGTTACTTTCATTTTAAGCAACTAACTAACATGTTTTTGACTTTCGTTATTTTTAAAACTTAAGGGTCATAGAACATGACGCCATTTAATCCTAAAAAACCCAAAAAGGATAAAATTCATCATCCCCGACTTTTTTCAACAATTGTCCCCAAACCAAGATTATAAAAATGAAATCACCGATAAATATAAGTTTAAGAGGCTAACAATCTCCTCACACATGTACTTTGTGAAACTTTTCGCTCGCCGAAAATTTATATATTCTATTAGGTGAAAGTGTTCAATATTTCGAATTTCAACCATAGATCAAATGTTTTGCAAAATTTCTATGCTTCACGTTCCACCAAAAAGTAATAAGTTTGAAGGCGAGATCATCCATGTAGCGACTTTTGTCTCGCACATCCCAACCTTGCGGCTAAGTGAGACATGCATATTTGACACCCCACCATAGACGAGTAATCGGGACTCAACTACCTCGAGGTTTCAAAACCTCTTGAGATTTCCTGTAGGTGCTTAAAATCACAACTAAAAATGTAATGTCTTAGTTCAAAAGCATATTTAAATTTAAGAAAAAAAGATTTTCCCTATATTAATTATATCACATTATTACACGTAATATAGATTACAACATCCTTTAAACTAAGGAAATCCTTAAACTTTGTTAAGCCTTAAATTTATATTAATCAAACAAGAAAGTTATGTGGTACTTTAGAAAGTCAAACCTAGTCTTGTATTGTAATAGGGCAGTCGGGTTATAGACGGCATTTGGATTGTAAATCTAACATGTACCGTGTTTTCGGGCACAAAGCCCAAGTTTAAGCCAAGCCCCCCATAATTAGAAAACCCAAGTGCGCTAGGGTATAAAAAACCCCTCCCTTGCGACCACGCTGGTTAAAGGTGTAGGTTACTTTTACATCACTTTGTAACTTTCCATTTTTCTATCTAATCTTCTTGTTTCACTCTCTAACTATTCTCTCTCTAAGATTCTTCTCATTTTTCTAGCATCTTGTATAATTAGTGTAGTGATATTGTGGATTAGACCAATGGGAAAACAAGTGGAACCCGAGCTAAAGGGTGATTAGTGATTGAAAATTCGTGGGTCAAAAGAAGTCAAAAGAGAAAAAATCAACCCCGAAATAATTTGGGCTTAAGTATGTGTGAATGTTTTATGTTATTAAACAAGATCTAGGCAAAGGTAGCTAATTGTGCAAGAGAAATCAAGCTAAAAGGTTCAAAAAGGGGAATTATTAAGGCCATTATTTGAAGAAAAAAGTCGTATATACATATCGTCGTTGCGAATATTTGACAAACCAAGGAAAAGTTCATGTTGCGTTTGACTTTTATCCTTGTTGCGTTTGACTTCTTCATGTTGCGTTAAGAGTATTTTTGTTGCGTTTTGAGTTCCTTGTCGTTTTGCTTGCAGGTATGCGAATATGAAGAAATATTCATTGCGTTATTGAAGAAATTATCATAATGCGATTTAGACAAAATTCTTATGCTGTTTGACAAAAGTCGTTGAGTTTTGACAAAAGTCTTGCGTTTGGACAAAAACGTTGCGTTAAGACAAATATTCATTGCGTTATGACCAATATCATTGCGATTTGACCAAGATTCATTGCGTTTATGAGCCCCAAGCCACTGCTTTTTGGTTCATATAGCATTTTGGTGAGTCACTGCGTATTTTGTGTCCAGCGTTTTGTGTGAGAAGAAAAGGTATCAGTAAAACATGCAATAACTTTTGATCCTAAGTCCGTTTCAGGCCCGTGACCTCCACAAATCGAAGAGAAAAACCAAGGACGGACCACCGCTGAGCCACCCATTAGCTGGTTAAAGGATTTTCCGAGGCCAAAAGCTCATTTACTAGAGTTAATTGACAAGTTTTTCACTTTTTGGACTTTAATTCCGACTAAAGGACAATATACTCAACACCACAAACACATCCAAATCAAACCAACAACCAACTTAATCAAACTTGAAATGTCAATTAATATTCATTCACGATTCTTCTGAATTATAAAATCCCGCGAAGATACGATTCTTTTCTCTCGGTTTTAATTCCCAAGATTTGTAAAATCCGTTAACGTAAATTCATATGAAACCTACGAATCAATCACTTCATAACACTTAAATCCGATATCCATTTACTAACAACATCATTCATAATGTCAAAGTTCAAAAACCAATTTGCCGAACTCAAACCCTCTAAGTGTTCTCAGAAAGACACCGTTTCTCCGTTTACAAAATTCTAACATTCATGAGAAGACACAACTTTCCAAGAAGTTAGATCATGCACATTCTTAAAGAAATCAAGTCTCTATTTAAGTTTCTCTCAGAAACTTTTACAAGATTATGGCACGTCCCTATCATCAAGAGAACGTTCTCGTCAATACCCTTGGAATACTAAACACATCTTACAAAAGAATACTTCAAGGACTGATTGCACAACTACTTGACTGATCTCAGAACAATCGTTTGAAATGCTTTCAAAATTCAGAATTAAAAGCGCGTATGCGAATTATAGCAAGATATATTGCTCAATCCTTTTACGATGCAATTGATCTTTAACAAGGAGATTCCCTCTGGAAATAACATAGCTTTGCTTAAAATCTTCAACAAACAACAGAACTCCACAAATGTTGAAAACAAAAGAAGTTGATGCAAACACAAGAAATCATTCCATCCAATTCCATCATGAATGATTGATTCATTGAATGTTGATTCATTTAAAGTTGATTTTGTTGTCATACAAAACACTTGTTCTAAGAAAGAAGACAGTAATTTAGAGACTGCATCCAGCAAATTAGTAAGGAATGGCAGCTTGATTTTGAAACTCAAAGATTGCATGCAATCAAATAACAAGATGTCGAAGCAAAAGAAAATGCATGGCATATTTTCGATCTCACTCTATCTCTCATACACACCTTCAAGTTCTTCTTCTAAGCTGAACTTAAAAGGCACTCACGTCGAACATGAATCAGACGGGAATTCATGTCAATCTTTGAGTCAGATGTTGATACTTTCACAAGTACAATGCTCCATAACGTTAGGATCAACTAAAAAAGCAACATGACAAAGATAATATCAAGAAAGATGGAATCCAAGGCAAGAGCCTTTGGGTGTAAACAACCATTCCAGAAAGTTCATCAATTCAAATTTAACATTGGAATTATGGCAGTCCAAATACAACACGTACTTTGTTGAATCTACACTGGACTCGAGTTTCAACAACTTCAGAAATACACTACTTCAACACCTGGGTAATGTTTAAGAAGTCCTTGCTGAAAGAACACGACAACAAAACATAAAAAAGAAGGGTGAAAAAAAGACATAATGCGAGAACGCAGAGTTGTAAGATTGATACGGTAAAACATGGGATGCTGATTTGGTTGACACAGTGAAAGCATTAGGTACAGACTACAACAATGCAAGATGATAGCAGCAGGTCAGGGAATAGATACAGATGTAGATGATGCAATATCAGAACCCATTAATGATGAAGAGCCAATGCTGAGGTACAATTGACGCTCGAATGCAATATCTTTGCTATAGGTCAACAGCATACTGAGCAACCGAAATCATTGTTGAAGGTAGGGTTAGACCAGTAATCCTGAAACATGTCAAGTAAAAGTCCTATGCCTTGATTCATCACCATGATAACCATACAACTGGATACTCAAAACAAATTCACTCGATCTGAAAATATTTTGCTCAAAGAGACAGTTGCCCAATTTTCAAAAAGATTTTTCAAGAATGGACGCACATTTCATTGGGCTCTCGGAACTAAAATTATCAAAATCAAATACTTTAAAATTAAGGGCAACATGGTCAAATTATTTGAATGAACCAAGTAATATAAAGCCAAGATTAAAAAGGAATTTGAATGTACTTGAAACAATGAACATCGAATTAGAACATAGTGTGGCACATTAGTAAGGAAAATGAGACTTTGAAACAGCAAATACAAAGAATTTGTATATTCTATTAAATCACGAGATAAAGACTACAGAACAGACATAAAAACATCTTTGCTTGCTAATAATGCTGAATTAAAAGCTCAGATTCAGGAAATGTGTTTTGGCAAATGCGAGCTGCTTTAAAAAATGTACTTAATGGAAGTTAAAAGGAAAAGAGTGAAATACCAAAGTTTGATAACACATCAATCTGGGGAAACCGGATGTTACCATCACAAGAAACAATCAGTTATGTTAGACAACCTAATGAGCTGTCAAATCTGCAAGGTTGCTCACATGTCAAACAAACGGTTATGCCTCCCAAGTTGAAGTGACGAAGAATTTTGACACAACCATCACACACCATTTTATGCCTAGAACACATAATCCACCTTTGCAAAACCTGATTACATGATTGCATCTAGCTCAACTAAGGAATAGTTCTAAAGAACAAGCCAAGATTTTAGTTCAAATGGGCAGGTGTTCATAATCACTATCTAAGATGTAGCAAAGAAAAAGATACAAGCAAAGCGATAGTACTCAACAACTAGTGTGCTACTTCCTGCGAAATCCAACCACCTAAACTACAGAATGATAGGAAACCCAAACCCTAGAGGAGCAACACTCAAACATCTAGGAGTTTTGCGCCTGTATCTAAGAGTAGTCGCTACGATAACTCTATGCCAAAGCAGATCACTCTAAAGTAATTTAGAGTTCTTTTTTCAGATCCCAAAACTTTTTGTATCTACATGTCATAAGTGTGTCTTAATGGCAAATCATGAATGCTTGTATAACAAAACCCTAATGAAGTAATTCACGTGCTAAGACTCAATCCAATAAGACCACAAACAGTAACAAACCCGTAGATCAAAAGAGTCATACTCATAAACCTGGTAGGCAGATATATACAGGACATAGGTTTTCTCCTAATAAGACTTTCGCTGTATATGAGAAAACATCTTGTAGATCTGATCTTAGGTGGAAACCCACGGGTAGAATTTTTGAATCTATTGGTCTTAGGTGGATTCCTACAGGAAAGTTATTCGACTCTTGCACAAGCAAGGTTGACAGTGAACCCCCACATGGTTTAAATGTAGATATCCCTTATATTCATGAATGCAAACAAACTCTAGATGTAAGTGCAGGTACATCAATCAATGTTCAGAATGAACAAAGTCTTGATTTAAGTGCAGGTGCCTTATGTAAAGTCAATAAGGAAAATCTCAGAGTATGGTTGCTGAAAAGGCTGATATCTCAGAAACCATTGTCAAAGTGGATTCACTGATGATGATACCGAAATTGACGTTTGATCACAACAGATCAAGCCTCGAACCTCAATGTCAAACGACGTTTGAACAAAACGGTTCAAGCCTCGCACCACAATGTCAACAGAAGTTCATCAAGCAGCTGAGACAGTAACAACGTCAAATGAGCTGGATTTGCTATTCGGTCCTTTGTTCGACGAATATTTCAATGGAGAAAATCAAGTTGTTTTAAAGTCTTCCGCTGTTACTACTACTGATGCATCAAATAAACGTCAACAACAACCTGATTCAACTTCATCCACTTCAACTCTAGCTTCAACTGTCACTGCTAATGGAAACTTCTATTTGTAAATATTTTTATTCTCTCTTTATTTTTTATTTATAAAAAATTTTGAAAAAGAAAATACAAAAATATAAAACCAACAAAAAGAAAATAGAAAAATATAAAACCTAGAAAAACAAAATATAAAATCAGAAAAATTTCAAAAATACCAAAAAGAATCTTCTCGACATGTCTCTTGGAATCGATAACATTTACGTACCTAGAAATGTTGATTAACATCGACACGGGCGTGTAAATGAAGTTCGAACAGGAGTTTCAAATGCTTTCAAAACATGTCATTTCTAAATTTTTCTCTAAGTATAACTGTCAGTACTAACTATTGTACTGTCGGTACTAAGTTAATAAAACATTAATCCTAACAAAAGAGAATCCTATAAATCACAACCTAGTACAGATGGAATTGGTGCCCGACCCACTTACTATGCAAAAAGATACTTTTGGGACAATCATTTCCCCGGTGAATGGGAAATAGCTAGGGACACCAAAGTCAACCCCTTTAAAGACATCCTAATGTTTAGAAAGATGGTAGAATTCCTAGGAACTATACCAATCAATTTAAAAGGAAATATGTGCGAGTCGAAAGACTTAATTGAAAATAAGATGGATTGGAATAAGCCACCAAAGAAAGGAGATGGTGCGTGGCACATTAGGATTGAATTAATTGACCATGATGGAGAAAAGTTTGATAGAGCATACAAATCAATCCCGACAACTAGGAAACTATCCACAAAAGAGAATCCAAGTCATATCTTTAACTTGGATCATTTTCATGATTCCTAGTAAAGTGACTCCGAGTCTAGCTAAAAGACTCTTTAATAAAAAAAGGCTTTTTGGGAGGCAACCCAATCTTTTATTTTCATGCATTTTAGGTGTGTCGTGTGTTTTAATTCTTTATCATTTGTTATATTTATGCTTGAATTTTTTTTGTAATCATGCTTTGTTTTGTCTTTAACTTCGTCTTGATTGCAATCAAAGGTATTTTGCATAATAAATGTAGGGGAAATATCTAATTTTTAAGAACCATTCAACATGTTAAATAAATAGTTTATATTAATTCACGTCTTGTGTGTCTTGGGAGTCATATGATTGTACTAATCAATTTTGTGGTTTATGCAGTAAAATTTCTAGGAAATAACTAATGGGATACTTGTGTAGAATTTTTTCCAGAAAACGAAGAAGATTTTATTTACAGTGTCTGGAGAGACGGCGTCAAGATTTTTCCTGACGGCGTCGCGTCTCCAGCTATAATAAATTTTGTATTTTCTTGAATTTTTGAAAAATAACTTTTGTATAATTTCTAGAATTTGTAATTTTCCTAAACTTTGCAGAAAACCACAATTATATTAGTACATTCAGTCTATCTTTATTGCTTTCGTAGTGTCTAAACCCTAAAATAAAAAGATTGTATATTATTATCCCGTCAAATTTTATGCGTGATGTAGTTGTTTCTTGTCTTTGATTTGCAGGTTATATTTGATGAGGAGAAGCCCGGAAGCTCTTAGGATTTTCACATGGATGATTCTTGGATGACGATTTAGCCAGTTTATCTTGTTTCTTTTCCAAATTTAAGCAAAACCAGGGGAGTACTAGTTTCTTTTGATTTTCTTAATTTCCCTTTATTCGTTTTTCGGGTACTTATAGAACATTGGGGATAATGTTCAAAATAAGTGTAGGGGGAAATAGAGCCTTAGAAACTATTCCTTCATTTCCATTTGCTTTGTCCTTGAAAAGATGAGTAATATAATGAAACGTAGCGTAGACGGTAATTTTAACCCAAATTTAATGTTTTTATGGCACATACCGATGAAACTTAATATTATTAGTGTCTCATGGATAGAAAGTTGTATGACTAGCACAAAAACCCTACCACTCAAAAATTCCACCCCAAAATACGAGGTTCACCTTTAGATCTTTAGGAATAAATTTTAACCTTTTGCTTGTTCGAGTTAAGGATTTAAACAATCATGTGTGTCGCGTTCATGGATTTTGGGGCGCATGTGTGGTTTTGTCGCCTTTTCTAGAACATTGGTATCGGTTAAGGTTATATGAGAGTGTACCGGTAGTGTATTAAATTCTAGAACTTTCTTGTGATGCATCCCGAGACCGCGTTATTAGAATTTTCTAATTGATAAGAGGCACTAGGATTAACCTTTGTTTTAATCATGTATTTTGTATGGTTATAATGGTCACCCCGATCATGTAACTACCCCCACACCCTTGCTTTGCACTCACCTTTAGTGCAAGATACCCCTAGTAAAACCCTCTAAGCCTATCTTTTTTGCCTTCTTCTATTTATGTGTTACGAGACGACCAAAAAGGGATTCCTAGGAATTCCTAAATAGGCTATTCCGGAAGTATGTAGTAGTTAAAATTTGTTACCCCTCACCAATTGTTACACCCAAATCTCCTTAGCCTTCCTTGTATGTACTCATAATTTTTGGTACATTATTGTTATCACATTTATTTAACCCTAGTTAATTATTTGAGTACATGGTTGCTAAGTCGAGTCATTATGCTTGTATATACATTTTTGGGACGATTGGGATTCATGGTAGTATTTATTTTACGAAGAATTAGGGAAGAAAAGTTAAGTCATTACCCCTAAGTTTGTCTAATATTCTCCATGTTATTTTGATCCATCTCAATTCGGGTCATTAGTTAGTTATGTTACCGAGTAATAAAAACTCAAGTGTAGGGGTGTATCTATAAACCCTAAGTCGAGTTATGTTTATTTATGTTTTAGCAAATGAAAGGGCAAAAGTGTACGAAAAAATAAAAAAAATAAAAAAAATAAAAAAAAAAGTAAAAAAATTGTACGGGCTGCCATTTTGCTTATGTTTATGTTTATGTCAAAATAGAGTCAAAAAGGAAAATGAAAGAGTTTGATGTAAAGTATTGTATGTCTTTATCTAGTGTAGTCGAGTCATTGGCTTAGCAACGCCTCATTCGTGTATTCGTATAGATAATTAACTCCACTACCCAAAGTCACCCAAATATTTCTCATCCGTGTCCATTTATCATACACCTACACATCACAACCCTTTAAAAGACCTCTTTGATAGTAATTTCTAGGTTCTTGCACCATAGCGGTGGAGGTTTGATCCTTTATCAAGCGTATGGTAATTTATATGCTATGTCAAGGTAATGAGTGTTAATTTTCCTTTTTCCATATTGTTATACTTTATTATACACCCGAGAGAAAGATAGAATCCAAATACTTATGTGAGGTGCTAGTGTATAATTTTCATGCTTATAATTAACGAGGTCTAATTAGTTGTGTCATAAATTCCTTTAAAAAGTAAGTTAAATGCCTTCGGTATTGCTATTGACTAGGTAGAAAAGCTCATTTGCTTAAGGATAAGCAAATACCAAGTGTAGGGGTATTTGATGAGGTGTTATTTTATACACTTTTTCGGGGTTATTTAACCCCTTAAATCATGCATTTATCCCTAAAATACGTGCTTAATCGTTTCTTTTTGTGCTTTTAGCACTTGGATGGAAAGTTAAGGAAATACATGTGATCTCATTTTGGAATAAACAGACAAGATTACAACTCTACACGGAAGTTGGTGAATAGTATGCATACAGTGCATAGAGATGGCGTCAGGACTTCAAACAGACGGCATTAGAAACATAAAGACGGCGTCTGGATCAGCAGACTTAAAGAAACCCTAAGAAGATTCGGCGTAGCGACGACGTCAGAGATTACAAGTGACGTCGTCGCGATTGTTTTCCTATATATATTTTCCTTATTTTAGGGTTTTAAGGTGTGGAACTTGGGAGAGAACTTGGTGTATGATGTGTCGTTGTGCGTATGTATTTATTTATTATCAAAATTTACGTTCATATTTTACCGACTTTACCTAAAAACAATACTAACGGGCAATGTACCCGATCAGTTGTAGCTTTGTTGGTAAGTAGGGTGTCGATCACTAAGAGCGAGAACGTTAATTCCTAAGTCTACTAGTATTTTTGTTATCTATGTTAGTTTTAATCTATCTAATCTATGTTTAACCTATGCTAAACCTAATTTTAACGGATAAGGGGGTTTTCAGTCTGAGAGACTGGCACAGGTTTGGTAGTGACTTAAATCTACTTTAGACACGATAACACACGCAAGCAGATAACCAGAATATAGAAGAGCGGTCAAGCCTATTATAAGGAAACTGTATTAACCATGATTAATCCAATTAAAACGCAGGTTTGTATATTAGTGCAATGATTGACTTATCTCGAGGGTATATCATTCTTAAATTTAGGCGGTACTTCTTCCTAAAACCTAGATACGCCAATTCTGTCATAATTAAACGCATCCTCATAGAGCAATCTTTTGCTAATTATAATCTATCTTAGGAAAACAATAATGGTGATCTTATCGAATCCTAGCTCAATGAGACTTTACTAACTTACTGCTTAACGATTTCTTACATACTAGTAGTCCATTGTCCAAGTCCTTACCAAGGGAATCAGAACGTCATTTGTTGATCCCAAGTCACCTGCTAGTCTAACTTGTTCACTAAACCAATGGCAATGATAGGTTATTAGTTGTAAAATCCCGCGAAAGATACATTCATTTCTCGTTTTAATCAACGAATTTGTAATATCCCGTGAACGTTAATTCATAGTTAAAACACAATCAATCACGTTCATAACACTTAAGATCTGAATATCCGTTTACAACAACTTCATCACAATGTCAAATTCAAATACCAATTTGCAAACTCAGACATCAAGTGTTCTTCAGAATGTCACAGTTTCTTCGTGTTCAAATTCTAACATTCAAGAGAAGACACAACTTTCAAGAAGTAGATGCATGCAACAACTTAAAGAAATCAAAGTCACTATTTAAGTTTCACCTACAAGAAACTTTACAAAGATATGGCACGATGCTATCTTACAAGAGAACGTTCTATCAGACTTTGATTAACTTGATACAACATCTACTAAAGATTACTTTTCATAAGACTGATTGCAAAAGCTACTTAGACTGATCTCAGAACAAATGTTTAAAATGCTTTCCATACAGAATTCGAAGAGCGTATGCAGAAATATACAAGAATATGATGCTCTAATCATTTTACGATGCAAATGATCTTTAACATGGGATTCCCTCAAGAAATACATGCTTGAGTTAATTCTTCCATCAACAGAGAACGAACTCCACAATTGTTGGAAACAAAAGAAGTTTATGCAAACACAAGAAAATCATACACAATCCATCCAGCATTGATGTATATTTCCAATGAAAGTAATTTATTTGTAAACAAAACTCATCGTGATCAGAGAAAGAAGACAGTAATACATGAGACTGCATCCAGTCAAATCAAGCAAAGGAATGCAGCTGAATTCTGAAACACAAGATGTTCAATAAGCAATCAAATACAAGATTGTCAAAACAAAAGAAAGATGCATGCAATATTTTCATCACGATCATTCACACCTTCAAGTTCTTCTAAAGATGTCTTAAATGCACTCGCAATCGAATATGGATTCAACTGGGCATTCATGTCACTCTTTGGTCAAGTGTTGATACTATTCACAAGTACATGCACCTTAAACGTAGATCAATACAAAAGCAACTTGACTAAGAATGAATTACAGAAATGGATCCAAGGCCATGCCTTTTGGGTGTAAAACAACCATTTCCAGAAGTTCATCAATCAATTCAAAGTTTCACATTGGATTAAGACAGTCAGATGAACATACACTAACTTTGTTGACATAAGCACTGGACTCGAGGTTTCAACACTTCCATAGATACGACTACTCCAACACCATGGGTACTGTTAAGAAGATCCGTTGCTGAAAGAACCACTCATCAAAGACAGAAATGAAAGAAGGTTGAATAAAAGACAGAGCAGACGACAAAAGAGAAGATTGATACGGTAAAAAGTCAATTAGATGTATAATTTGTTTAACACAGAATAAAGCAAAGGACCGACTCAACAGTGCCAAGAAGATATCAGCGAAGTCATGGAATGAAACAGATGCTGATGATTGCCAATATCAGACCCCTTATGACGAATGACCAATGGCTGAGGTACAATTACTGCTGAATGCAATATCTTGCTATAGGACAACAGCATACTGAGCATCCATGAAATCATTGTTGAAGGTAGGGTTGACAGATATCCTGAAACATTCAAGTAAAAGTCCTATGCTTGATTCATCACCTGATAATCCAGACAACTGAATTACTCAAAGACAATCACTCGAGTCTGTAAATAATTTGCTCCAAAGAGACAGATGCCCAATTTCCAAAAAGATTTTTCAAGAATGGAAGCACCACTTTTGCATTGCTCTCGAACTTAAATAACAAAATCAATCTTAAAATCAGGGCAAATCATGGTCAAAAATTTGAATGAAACAATTAAAAAAGCCAAGATTGAAAAAGGAATGAAGATTACTGCAACAATGAACATCGAATTTAGAACATAGTGTGGGCTAGGCATTACGTAGGAAAAAGAGACTTTGAAACACCGTACAAAGATTTGTATGATATCTATTAAAATTACGAGACTAAGACTACAGAACAGACAACATCTTGCTTGCAAATAATGCTGAATTAAAGCTCAGATTCAAGAAAAGGTTTTTTGCAATTGCTGCTTTAAAAAATGAACTTTAAGGTGAATTAAAAGAAATAGTGGTAGATAACAAAAAGTTTAGATTAAAACATCAAGTCCCTTGGGGAAACCGGTGTTACCATCATAAGAAACCAATCATAGTTAGACACAACCAAATGCGTTAAATCTGCAAGGGCTCAAATGTCCAAAACAATGTTTGCCACCCAGATGATGTAACCAAGCATTTGTCAAAACCAGTCACTCAAAGTATCAACATTAATGCATAAGAAAACAAATCACCTTTAGCAAAACCTGATCACATGTATTGCAGAACTACTCATCAGGAATAGTACGTAATAACATGGCCAATAATTTAGTTCAAATGACATGGTTCATAATCACTATCTAGATTAAGCTAGGAAAAAGACACAAGAAAGAGATAGGAACTCAAAAACTATTGTGCCAACTTCTTGCGAGGAATTCAAACCACTACTGATTGATAGGAAACCAAACCTAGGAATCAACAATCAGAACACCTAGGATTTTGCATGTATCAAAGGGGGGGGGTAAGTCCGCGTTACAAAACGGCTGTGCCCAAGACAGATCACTCAAGAGTTCAGTTCCTTTTTTAGATTCCAAAAACTTGTTTGTTCTACATGCAAAAGAGTGTGTCCTTTAATCAAATCAGGATCTTGTATAACAAAACTCCAGAAGGAAGTAAATTCACGTGCTAAGATTCATCCCTAGTAAACCACAAACATAACAAACCCGAAGATTCAAACGTTTCAAAACTCAGAAACCTGGTAGGCAGATCTTTACAGGACATAGGTTTTCTCCAAATAAGACTTCCGCTGTGTCAAGAAAACATCTCCTAATTCAGATCTAGGTGGAAAACTCACTGTAGAATTTTTCAAATCTTTGTCTTTAGGGTGGATTCATACAGGAAAGATTAATTCGACTCTTGCACAATCATGGTTACAGTGACCCCCACATGGTTCAAATGTCAGATATCCTCATATTCAGAATGCAAACAAACTCTAGATGTAAGTGCAAGGTACATTCAATCAATGTTCAAAAGGAACAAAGTCTTAATTTAAAGTGCAGGTACCTTATGTAATGTCAACAAGGAAAATCTCAGAGTATGGTTGCTGAAAAGGATGATATCTCAGAAACCATTGTCAAAGTGGATTCACAGATGATGATACAGAAAAATGACGTTTGATTACAACAGATCAAGCCTCGAACCTCAATGTCAAACGACGTTTGAACAAAATGGTTCAAGCCTCGCACCACAATGTCAACAGAAGTTCATCAAGCATATGAACCATAACAACGTCAGAAAGAGTCTGATGTGCTATATTCGGTGATCCTTTTGTTCGACAATATTGTCAAAGTGAGACAATCAGTTGTTCTTAAAGTCTTACCGCTTCAATACTACTGAAGCATCAAATAAACGACACAACTACCTGATGACCACATCATGCCACTTCCACTCTAGCCACAACTGTTTACTAGCTAAACTGAGAAACTTCTATTTTGTAAATAGTTTTATTCTCTTTTTATTTTTTGATTTATAATTTTTTAAAAGAAAATACAAAAATAGAAACCAACAAAAAGAAAATAGAAAATATAAAACCAAGAAAAACAAAGATATAAAATCAGAAAAAATTTCAAAAATCCCAAAAAGAATCTTCTCGACAATGTCTCTTGGGAATCGATAACATTTAACGCACCTAAAATGTGATTAACAATCGACACGGGCGTGTATAATGAATGATCGATCAAGAGTGTTTTAAAATTCTTTCAAAACATGCATTTCTATTTTTTTTTTACGCTCAATGGAATTATGTAACATTTCAGTGCATAACTCGGCCGAATGTAATAGGGAAGTGTAAACGCTTCAGTGCCTTCCTAAAAATAAAGGAAGTCTCTATCATGATTTTAAAATCCGTTGATCACAATTTTCAAAAAGAACTTTCAATGTCAAATTGTCTAAATATAATGTGGGGTATTTTTCTATAAAATGTGGTATTTGTTTAAAATTGTGTGTTTCAAACACACCCATTCCTCGAATAATTTTTTTGAGGGGGAGCTTTTTAAAACAAGCCTTTTATGTTTCGGAATCACATCTCATAAATGTCAATTTTTTTATCCCAAACAAATCACCAATTTGTTGAAATTAAAAGTGGAAGACTTAATGTCATTTAATAATAGTACATTGTTCACCAGAGGCATCTCACTAACTCCGTCTACAATATATTGGTGGTGTCATATCATTTTTCATTCCAATGTCCAAGTTTTTACTAAATATTGGGTATCACCCATATAATGTTTTGACGGGGAGCCTATTGGAATCAGAATTCATGCAATATCGAGTATTATTTTTCTCCCTCATGGCGAAATTTTCATTCAAATTTTAAGCAATTGGTAATTTCAATACTAATTGTTTTATTATTTAAAATAAGGGGAGAAACTTGAAATAAAAAATATGATATAGACGAATGTGATCCTTAATACTTCTAAGAAGTTGCAACTCTTTCCTTCAGTGCAAACAATTACGAATCCGAGCACATGTGTGGGGGAGAATTTGAAAATAACAATGTTAGAAATGGTATTATGGTTCAGATCTTTTATACCCAACAAACCAAATAATTTCACACGACTCAGAAGTCATAAGGTGTTAGGTTAGGTTGCCGTCCTACATCCAACCAAACTGATGGATCTACCCAAGACACTCATATTAGAAATTGCAAGTCCTAATGTAAAGAATTGGAGAAAATGTGTATAAGGAAAAATGCAGACTAAGATTAGAGCTAACACTAGAACAATACACATAAAGTGTTAGTAAATGGACCGTCTTGGGTAAGCATTGAAGGGTTAAAGAAATGAAAAATAAATTATGGATAAGGGTGAAAAGAACGAAGCCCTCCTTTCACCTTAGTCACAGAAACCGGACAATACATAATCTATCAAAATCCAACACAGAAGAATGATGAAATTGTGAATAACGGACAACATTGACCCAGAGATTCAATTCACAAACCCTTCCCAGCCATTCGGGATTCTCTCAAAAGAACTTTACTCATTTTCCACGGAGATACACACTTATCTATTGACATTAAACTCTCACTCCGAATTGTTAATATTGAATAGTGGCAGTCTGTTCCACGCCATCCGATAAACTAAAACCAAAGTGCACAAAACGAGTTATAGAGCCAAGAGATAGAATCAAATTAAAATAACTCATTAGACAATCAATGTCAAAATACACTTGAAGAACACAAAAACAGTTCACAAGCTATAACAAATAGTCCAACGCATTATCCTTGATATCTTGGCCAGAACATCTAGTGATCATAAGTATTCACAGTGAAGATGGAAATCCTGCTTGAGCCAACATCAAACAAGCTCTTGGTAGGTGACTTGCAAGATTCTATATGAATTGAGCTTGTGATAACTGGATATCAATTTTGGTCCAGTAAATGAATTGACGACTTAATCAAAAAGATATAACTAACTGATGTCACTCTACCGTTTGTCTGCTTTGAGACGTTCTGATAATGAGAACAAGCAAGCATGGTAAATCTAATACATCTGTGTTAGACGATCCCTACGCTTTTTAGCTGGAAACCCTGTCAAGAAGATTTCTTTTGAATCTACCTGATCACATGTATAGTATTTATACAATAAAACGGGAAATCCGGAAGGTTAATCAACCGAAGTCAAGAGAAAACAAAGCCAAATTACATATTTTAATTGCTAACTGTTTTATTTTAGATAAGATGACGTTGGTTGCACCTTCAATCCAGCGAAGTCGGATTCATAAACCACATGCTTAAACTCAAGCTTCAAGTCAATCATTCACCCGTCAAGATAGTTGATTCTAACCTTCCCCACCATCAAAGAGCCTCAAATTAAATAAAGAAGCACATTATGGGAGATTATGTATATACTTATATCATATGTCAAAAAGAATGAAACAAGGAGAGCATTTGGTCAAGAGCACAAGTTATCAAGGAAAGTCCAAATCAATATGATTCAAGTCAAGGCATGATGCAAGATACGAACTCAAAACACAAAAGTCAAAAATAAAGGCTCAAAATAAGATCACAAGCATGAAAGAACATGCCATTACAAACAAGACAAGATCATAACAAGGCAAAGCAAAACGTTAAAAACGCATATCTTCAACGTCATCGTTGATAAGAGAAGTTTAAAGAGAAGAGACCCTCAAACATTGGGTGAGATATTTGTGTATCCTTAATTATCATTACGTCAAACAATAATGTTATCGTCTCAGAAAGTCACAATAGGTCTTGTATTGTAATAGGACACCGGTCAACGGCTTTGGATAGGTAATCAATATGTCCCTGTGTCTCGGGTTTAAAAGCCCAAGTTAAACCAAGCCTGGCCGTTTAGAAAGCCCAATGCCTTAGCTAGAAGGCTGTGGTAAGAAATACACTTCACCACATTCTTGGAGAAGGGTGTGGTCAATTTACACATAACTAGTAATCCCTCCTTTCTCTCTCTAATCTAACATATTCTCTTTGTTTTCCTCTCTAAGATTTTCTTCTTATTTCTAGCATTTTGGTAAAGAATATAGTTGGCAATGATTTAAACTAGTGGGATAACAAGTTGTGTCCAAAAATTCCTTTAAAAAGTAAGTAAAAAGCCTCCGATATGATATTGACGTAGGTAGAAAAGCTCATTTGCTTTAGGACAAGCAAATCCCAAGTGGGTAGGGTATTAGATGAGGTGTTATTTTAAAACACTTTTTCCGAGTTTTATTTACCCCCTTAAATTAAGCATTTATCCAAAAAACGTTCTTTAATCGTTTATCTTTTATGTGTTTTTAGCACTTGGATGGAAAGTAAAGGAATTACATGTGATCTCATTTTGGAAAACAGCAAGATTACAACTCTATCATGGAAGTTGGTTAAGAGTAAGCATACCGTGCATGGTGACGGCGTCAGGACCTCAAAGAGACGTCTTAGAAACATAAAGACGACGTCAGAATCAGCAGACTTAAAATAAACCCTTAAGAAGATTCGCGTAGCAATGACGCCAGAAGATTACAAGTGACGCCGTCGCATTGTTTTCCTATATCATAATTCCTTAATGTTTAGGTTTTAAAGTGTGGAACTTGGGAGAGAACTTGGTGTATAATGTGTCGTTGTGCGTAGGTATTTATTTATTATCAAGTTTTACGTTTATATTTTACTGACTTTACCTAAAAAGAATACTAATGGGCAGTGTACCCGTCATTGTATCTTTGTAGGTAATAGGTGTCGATCACTAAGAGCGAGAACGTTAATTCCTAAGTCTACTAGTATTTTTGTTATCGATGTTAGTTTTAATCTATCTAATCTATGTTTAACCTATGCTAAACCTAATTCTAACGGATACGAGGGTTTTTCAGTCTGAGAGACTGACACAGGTTTAGTGGTGACTTAAATCTATTTTAGTCACAATAACACACGTAAGCATATAATTAGAAGATAGAAGAGCGGTCAAGCCTATTTTAAGGAAATTGTATTAACCATGATTAATCCAACTAAAACACAGGTTTGTTTATTAGTGCAATGACTGACTTATCTCGAGGGTATATCATTCTTAAATTTAGGCGGTACTTCTTCCTAAAACCTAGATACGCCAATTCTGTCATAATTAAACGCATCCTCATAGAGCAATCTTTTGCTAATTATAATCTATCTTAGGAAAACAATAATGGTGATCTTATCGAATCCTAGCTCAATGAGACTTTACTAACTTACTGCTTAACGGTTTCTTACATACTAGTAGTCCACTGTCCAAGTCCTTACCAAGGAAATCAGAACGTTATTTATTGATCCTAAGTCACCTGCTAGTCTAACTTGTTCACTAAACCAATGGCAAATGTAAAAATAAGGGTAATATTTTATATTATGATCTTAATGGATTCTAGTAATGTAAGTTGCTATATGGAGAGCTATCCCGGTTAATCTAGTCTACTTGGTCGGCATAATTAGATCCGGTTGATTGATAGGTCGCATACAAAAGCACATAAGCGAGTATAAATTGATAAACATAATCAACAATCAACAATAAATTAAGAAATCAAGATAAACAAACCTTGTGATTTTTTATATATCCGTACCTGCACACACAAAACACAAATACAAGCATATTTTGGCCATTTTTGGTCTGTTTTGGGTTTAATTAGGTTATTTTAGGTACAAACGGATATGTATATTCTTCACTTATCAAAACCAAAAATTTAATGATTATTAAAGTATAGATGATTACAAGGTGTTTCCTATGGAATTAAGCACGTTGCGATACCTTCTTTGCTCTTCTTGCCTTCTGAAAATCGACCTTTGTGGTTAGGGTTTTAAAAATATGTTTAAGCACACCCTAAACTTGTGTTTAGGAATTTGTATTTATAGTCTTTGGAAATTCGTTGATACGTCGTATTGGTTGAGGTCAATATGGCGTATTGGGGGTTTCTTGAAGTAGGGACCACGTTCAATATCTTCCAGAATCTTCAAATAATCTTCAATACAACGTATAAAGTCTTTTGGATACGGTGTATTGCTCTTTAATTCTTGGTGGTTTCTTGTGAAGTGCAGGCACATATACGCCGTATCGTCTTTGTTGGATACGACGTATAAGTTGTCAGAACATTATCTTCATATTTCTTCAGTTAAGCTCCAAAATGCGCGCCTTTTAGCATAACTTCACCAATTACTCCATAATTACTGCAAATAACAACTTTAAGCAATTAAGTACCAATTCATGCAATAATTATACAAAATGGGTAAGAAACATGGGATAAATGATGCTATAAAAGTTACGTTATTTGATGTCATCAAATATACCCCCACTTGAATCCTACTTGTCCTCAAGCAGACTTTAGAAAACTTATGAAAATGTATCCCAACCGTAGTCAAGGATTTTTCCTTTAAGCAATTATTCGTTTAATTACTAGTACACAACCAAACACCTCACGAAATAGGAAAATAAAATCACTCAAATCACTCAACTAATCTATGTGGTAAGAAGTAACTAATTCGCTTAATTGCTCGGTCGTGACGAGTATTCTATCATAAGTTTGGCAAGGATACACATCTCAACCACTAAAGCTAAGGAGTGACAAGTCTTCAAAAGGTAAATTGGGTTAAGGTATAAAGGGTTGATCATTCTTTTTAATCTCTATCGATACCAATATTCCAGAAAAGGGGACGAAACCACACATACACATCCATAACAATTGAATAAACATATGTGATTGCTCACTTCTTAACTCGAATAAGCTAAAGAATAGGAATAGTAATTTTTCACCAATAGTCGTAAACCAACTAGGGCGACGAAATCACATGTACACATCCATAACGATGGAATAGACACACATGATTGCTCACTCCCTCATTCGAGTAAAACCAAAGGTTAGGACGAAGAATAATAATGGGTATAGAATCTTCTAATCCTTTCACCAAAAGTAATATACCAACGAGGCGGATAAAATTACATATACATGGCCGTAACGACGGAATAGATACATGCAATTGCTCGCATCCTCATTCGAGTAAGACCCAAGGATAGGGATTAGGAAAGGAAAAATAATTGTTGTTAAATAAAAAGAACAAAACAAATAGATTAAGTCCAAACAAATAAGGTATAGTGTTGCTAGTAACTTTCTTGACCGTACCCATGAAAAAGACACGGAATCATAGACATAAACGTCTTGATCATAGATTAACAAAAACAACCTTAGTTGGCGTTCCCGTAACGGTCAACTCCCAGTCATCCATAATATACATACTTTACAACATTAATGGTGATATAAACTACTTTTATACAAGAAATACATGGTTGGTTTATATCGACCAACATACAACAATACTCTCCAGAATTATTATTTTTTGTACTTTTCACTTTTTTCAATTTTTTTAACATAAAAACTACGAATTTTGGTGTAATTTCACCATCTTCACGATCATAATGAATCTGGATAATTTATCCATTCTCCTCCATGCTTCAGATGTAAAAAATAATTTGTGAAAGTAGTAAAAAATACTGAAAGATTAAGACTAAAAATATACATTACTTTCACATTCCAATTGCATTGAGTAATTTTCCCGACCTAACCGTAAATAGAAAATTCATGCACGTACCCAATTGCATTGTGCAATTTTCCCGACCTAACCGTAGATAAAAAACATGTATTGCGACAGGAAATACAATACTTTACACAAAAGCAACTAGCAACCTATTAAGGACTTAATCTAATAGGGTAGGCTAAGGTGTAAAGGTGTAATGAAACAAATATTTGGTGTAAGAAAAGAATGGAATGGCTTAGCAGGTTGTTCTAGGGGTATCTTACTCTAAAAATGAGAGTAAACAAAAGGGTTTATATGTGGGTTAACTAACCAGTGTAGTTAGTTAATATCACGACATATATAGGCTTTTTGGGTGTAATCTTATAAATTTATTAGTTTAGACAAGTCACTTCATCTATTCAAAATAGTATTTATTATTGTGGTCTCGAATAGATATACCAAGCCAAGTTCTAAAGTTTACAACATCACCGGCACACTCATGTTTTTGTGGAAGAGTGTTGATATTCATGCCTAACAAAAAGACCTAATAATAGACCTAATCCATTCAATCATTGACAAGTGTCATACATTTTTTCTCACTCATCATTTTTCACCAATCAACTTTATAGATCCACCAATCATATCTTTAGGTTTATTTTTAGGTTCAACTTTTAAGCATACAATTCATTTTCCTTTGTGGAATTTAGGTAAACATTTAGAAATTGATACGGCTAAATTCTCACAATATCTAACAAGGGTTATGCGTGCGAGGTCATGTAACTAATCATTTCACAAAAGTATGCTTGAAATTTTTTTAATTTAGGCATAATTTAAGCATTTTATTGTAAAAATATAGACAAGTAGCGTTCTAATTCTCCTCCCCCTACTTGAAATATACAACGACCTCATTGTATAAATATAACATTAAGGACAGAAAATTAAAAGAATTAGAAGGAGAAACTCCCCTGGGTTTTGCTCGGCATGATCCTTCATGTTGCGTGAGCAAGATCATGTGTTGATGCGGGTCTGAATACCAGCATGACTACAACACACAGAATTCTAGAATATAAATACTCCACCAAAGTCGTCATTTTCGTTCAGTAAGGTCCTGTATAAGATATAGGAATAACCAATGCAATTCTATCTCGGGTATTCGACGGTTAGAAAACAAAAAATAAAAAACAAAAAAAACTATACAGGGAGTCGATACGCCGTGTCCCAAAACCAGGATACGCCGTATTGAGACCTGTAAAAAGTATCTAAGGTACGGGCCAGATTGTTAAATACGTCGTATCATATTCATGAATACGTCGTATAGATAAATCTAACAATAATGTTTTAAATGCAGAAAATAAAAGACTGGATAACGTCCAGACAATCAATACGCCATATCCATTGAAGTTGGATATGCCGTATCAAAAGTCTGGGAAGACAGACTCGATAAAATTAAAAAAAATACATTCCGGGTTGTCTCCCGACAAGCACTTTTGTTTAAACTAATCTTAATTATTATAAACCTAAACTAAAATACCAATAAAAACAATAATTAAACAATTTCACTCCCCGGCAGCGGCGCCAAAAAGTTGAAGTGTCATTGTGCGCATAGGTATTTATTTATTATCAAGTTTTACATTTATATTTTGTCGACTTTACTTAAAAACAACATTAACGGGCAGTGTACCTGATCAGTTGTAGCTTTGTTGGTAAGTAAAGTGTTGGGAATTCACTTTTACGTGACGACATTACAGAATTACCATAGTTTATCATAGTCACATACGCGAGGACTAGAATAGGCAACTATGTATAGTTTAGAGGCGTATGGGCTATAAATACCCCTCTATGGCTTCCATAGAGGGGTTGAGTTATTTGGCATTTGTCAAGTCATTTGTATCCTTCATCCATTTTCCACCTAAAATCACAAGTCCATCTTCCACCTCTCTACTCTCTCTCACTAAAATGGTTATCATGTGGTTTGACTCACCTAGACCACCGGATCTTGGTTTTCGTAGACCTTCAATTGGTATCAAGAGCCATGGCAACATACTCTTGGGTCGGATTTATCTTTATGGAGTGGTGTGTTTAGATTTTTTGTGTTTGATTAGTGTTCAAAACCTTTACAAAGATCAAATTAGTGTTAAAAATTTTTTGGCTTAAAAACCTTAAAGTTTTCATTTTTATTGTTCCTATAGGGTTAGTAATACTAGTTGTACAAGATTTTTGCGGAAAAAACTTTCAAAATCGTGTCTTTTTGAGTTTTGAAAATTTGGGTTTCGTAATAGTTGGATTCGAACTAGTGGACCGAACAAGGTGATCGAACGAGCGGATTTCTAGTTTTGATCGAACGAGCGGATTCTTAGTTTTGATCGAACGAGCAACTTTTAGTTTTGATCGAACGAGCAGCTTCTAGTTTTGATCGAACGAGCGACTTTTAGTTTTGATCGAACGAGCGACTTCTAGGTTGATCGAACTAGCGACTTCTAGGTTGGATCGAACCAGCGGTTCGAACGAAGGATCGAACTAGCCGTTCGAACGAGAGGATCGAACTAGCCGTTCGAACGAGAGGATCGAACTAGCCGTTCGAACGAGCGGACTGATACGAGCGAAAATTTTGTTTGGATCGAACGAGCGGAATCTTTTTCGAGGACCGAACGAGCGGATCGAACGAAAAAAAAATTTTTGGACCGAACGAAAAATTTTTAGAAAACTTGTGTGACGAAAAGGGTTTCAGTAAAACGGCCATAACTTTTGATCCGTAAGTCCGTTTTAGGCCCGTGACCTCTCAAATCGAAGGGAAAAACGAGAGGATTCACGGTTTTGTATCCTCTCGTTAAATGGTTAAGAGATTTTTCGGAAGCCCAAAAAAAAACATCGTTGTCTATGAGAATT
The DNA here is from genome assembly GCA_026074375.1 of Tanacetum coccineum. NCBI lineage: Eukaryota > Viridiplantae > Streptophyta > Magnoliopsida > Asterales > Asteraceae > Tanacetum > Tanacetum coccineum. The sequence continues at coordinate 79,381 of BQNB010010916.1, forward strand.
TGACAATTTTTCAGTTTTTTGGAATTTCTGCGCTGATTTCCAATCAAAACACTCCCGGTTTTTCTATTGATTTTGTAAAATCCCGTTAATTTCATTTATCGGTTTTTAATCATCGACGTGTAAAAATCCGTGCTATGTTAATTGATTTCAAACAACACAACAACACGATACATAACTCTACAAGAATCCAATAAGATTTACTAAAAACGACAAAACACGGCTCTAGTGATTCGGGACTACGATGAAAGTAATCTCGAAGTTGATTTGGTATCAACTTATTTGCGATTGAATTGGCATTTTTTTCGAAGGCGTGTGTTGTACTTATTTTATCTTGAAGTCGAGGTTGGTGGGATGCATGATTTAATGATAACTTGCTCGAGCTTTAATTTAAGTTTGAAGAACTTGGTTTTATCTAGTTTCCAGCAGTCGAGGGGTGGATGGTTGAAGACTGTTAACTATCATTAAAGGGTTACATTGTAGTACTCGTTGTCACACGCTTGTCGTTGTGGCTAATCGCAAGAGGTGATGGAAAGTTCATACTTTGGCCAAGGGTATTGAGTACTTAGAGATTTGCTTGGGCACAATTATTCTACAACGTTCTTCCAAACATTACGCGAAGCTTTAAGTACACTCAGAACGAAAATTCTACTTCAGTTTCAAGGTTTGGTTATATTTGGTTTAACTTCATCAGTGGTTACTTTAAAAAGTCTACAAGACGGTTGGTTTAAATGATAGCCGAGGAGAGGTGAATGACGTAGAGGATTTGATCAGCAATTGATTCTCAGGTTAGATATGAAGCTAATCTATTCTACACAGTACTCAAGTTAATGCAGCGTCCAAGGTGTTGCTGATTCCTGAGTGTCGAAACCAGCAAGGGGCAAGGAGTAGATACACCCTTGAGCCTTGGCGAAAGGAGAAGGGGGGGGAAATCAAAACCCCTTGAGCTGTGCCTTTCTTTTTCTTTGAATAGCTTGACAATGGAGCATCTTTCTTGAATTTTTTAAGTTAGGCTATGCCGGGAGACATATGTCTATTTCCGCAGAGAATATCAGCGCTTTAAAATTATGGATTTTTGGGGTGCATTCTTAGACACAGGGGAAAGTGATATCTTGAGACTTTTTGCATGCGTTATTTTGACTTTCTGGGGGGAGGAAGCGGTTTTGTGAGAAGATTTATTAAGCGTTGATAGTTACGTTGCTGATCAAGATAAGGCTTACCCCAAACGATCAATCACTAAGTTATTCTTAAAAGAGCCATTAATTTTTGAGTGTTGGAATCTCTACCAAGTTCGCTGTGCACTTAACTTATTCTAAGGCTTGTTAGTAAAGCTTTGAAATGCTAAGAGAGGATTGCTAGTTTGGGGGGGGAAGCTTTGAAGCTTTAAATAAGAATATGTGGCTATGAATTAGGGGGAAGCTGTGATTCATTGCTAATTTGGGGGAAGCTTTTAAAGCTTCTAAATCAAGAATATGTGGCACGAATTAGGGGAAGCTAATTCAGAAGCTTATCCTTAACCAGAAGTGTATGGGTTACTTAGTTCGTGCCTATTACAGTATTTCTCCTACAAAGTACTACAAAGATGATTCATGTTGGAGTGCAGAAATTAGAATTAAGTCATCCACCTCACAGAAGCGTCATCTGTTATGAAGCTTATGGAAGTTCTTGTTCTTAATCATTATGTACTTGTTAGGAAAATATTGTAAGTAATTCCGTATATCGTCCCGTGGGGAAGATGTTGGAATTCACTTTTCGTGACGACATCCATATCACAGAATTACCATAGTTTATCATAGTCACATACGCGAGGACTAGAATAGGCAACTATGTATAGTTTAGAGGCGTATGGCTATATATACCCCTCTATGGCTTCCATAGAGGGGTTGAGAGTCATTTGGAAAAATTTTGTAAATTCGTTGTATCCTTAATCCATTTTCCACCCTAACATTCACAGTTCATCTTCCATCTCTCTACTCTCTCTCTCACTAAAATGGCTATCATGTGGTTTGACTCACCAAGACACTCCGGATCTTGGTTTGCGTAGACCTTCAATTGGTATCAGAGCCCTGGCAAAACATACGCTTGGGGTCTGAGGCTATAAATACCCCTCTATGGCTTCCATAGAGGGGTTGAGTTATTTGGCATTTGTCAAGTCATTTGTATCCTTCATCCATTTTCCACCTAAAATCACAAGTCCATCTTCCACCTCTCTACTCTCTCTCACTAAAATGGTTATCATGTGGTTTGACTCACCTAGACCACCGGATCTTGGTTTTCGTAGACCTTCAATTGGTATCAAGAGCCATGGTTTCACCTTGGGATCTTTAGTGTTTTGTTGTGTTGGCTTATTTTTGTGCTTAATGGTTCGGCTTATTGAGCTTAATGTTTCGGCGTATTATTTTTGTCCACAAGACTCGGTGCAACCCGAACGAGTTCCTTCTTGTGTGAACCGAACGAGCGTAACCCTTGTTGTAACCGATCGTGTGACATTAACGTGGGCACCGAACGAGCTTAATACTTGTTTGCACCGAACGAGTAAAGTTGTGACTCAACCGAACGAGTGAAACCTTTGTGGATCGAACAAGGGTGGATCGAACAAGGGTGAATCGAACAAGGGTGGTTCGAACAAGGGTGGATCGAACAAGGGTGGATCGAACTAGCGAAGGACCGATCTTGCGAGGATCGAACTAGCGTCGATCGAACAAGCGTCGATCGAACTAGCGAAGGACCGATCTTGCGAGGATCGAACTAGCGTCGATCGAACAAGCGTCGATCGAACTAGCGAAGGACCGATCTTGTGAGGATCGAACTAGCGTCGATCGAACTAGCGTCGACCGAACTAGCGAGGACCGAACTAGCGTCGACCGATCTAGCGAACGGACTCGATCGAACGGAATCGAACGAGCGGAACCGAACGAAATTTTTTTAGAAAACGTGTGTGACGAAAAGGGTTTTAGTAAAATGGGCATAACTTTTGATCCGTAACTCCGTTTTAGGCCCGTGACCTCTCAAATCGAAGAGAAAAACGAGACGGATCACGCTGTAACCACCCTTTAGCTGGTTAAGGATTTTTCGAAGCCCAAAAACATCGTTTTCTATGAGAAATTGACATTTTTCAGTTTTTTTTTGGAATTTTTCGTCGCTGATTCCGAATCAAATCACTCACGGTTTTCTATTGATTTTGTAAAATCCCGTTAATTCATTTATCGGTTTAAATCATAGAATTGTAAAATCCCGTGAATGTTAATTGATTTCAACAACACAACAAACACGATACATAACACTACAAAAGATCCGAATACGATTCACTAAAACGGCAAACGGCTAGAGATTCGGACTACGATGACAAGTA
>BQNB010010917.1:0-12326 GCA_026074375.1 Tanacetum coccineum
CCTGCTAAATCTTCTCTCGGCTTGACAACTTAATTATCTCATCCGAAGTAATCAAAGCATTTTTAATTAACGAAAGGTTAATTAAATTTTGTCAATCATCTCTAAACCACATCTCGATTCAAAAATCTTGACAACTTAATTATTTCATTGGAAATTATTTAAGTTTACTTAACTTAACGAAAAGTTAATTAAAAAATGTCAAGTATTTTTCTCTCTTATTGTGAAACTTATAATGTTAAAGATGTCACTGCTCTTATTGAACAAAATGAATGCGTTAGAGTAGAACTAGAAAAGGTCAAACAACATTACAAGGAATTGTATGACTCCATTAAGATTACGCGTGTTCACTCTAGAGAACAGACATCTACCATGTTAAATGAAATTGAGAGTCTAAAGGCCTAGTTGAAAAGCAACGTGTCCTTTGTCACTAGTGACTCTGTCAAACCAAAAGTTCTTGCGCCTGACATGTATGCCATTGATGTTAAACCCATCCCTTATCCCCTTAAGAACAATAGGAGTGCTCATTTAAACTATATCAACCATCTTAAGGAGAGTGTAGAAATAGTTATGGAGATTGTAGAGGAAGCTAGAGTAGCTAAACCAATGGATAATGCACTTTACTAGTCACACAATGTGGTTGGCACTTGCCTAAAAAGTTTCAATGAAAGAGATTACAAGGCTCCCTCTACCCCTGTAACTAGGAAAAAGCAAGTTACTTTTAATGATAAACCAGGAACTTCATCTAGTAACACACAGAAACACGAAGTGCACCAAAAATTTCAACATACTAATGTCCATGTGATTCATTCTACAGGAGTAAACACTTCCACTGAAGCAAGCGGATCAAAGCCTAGAAGCAATACAAAGAAAAATAGGATCCTGCCTGCTAAGAGTGAGAATGAGAAGAAAGTAGAAGACCACCCTAGGACAAATAAGTCAGTATAGACAAAAGTGAATCGGGTTGATTCTAGCATTAGCTCTAAGCATGTTGTAATTAATTCGAATTCTAAATCTGTGTGCAAAACGTGTAACAAATGTGTAAACTCAGCAAATCATGAAATGTGTGTTGTTAATATTTTGAGTTCTGTGAATGCAACCCCCACTGTTAAAATTGTCTTGAATAAAGGGAAGCAGATTTGGAAACCAAAAGGCAAACTGTCTGATAACAGTTTGAACAAGACCAAGCGGGTTTGGAAAGCAACGGGCAAACTAATTGCTGATATTGGTTATCAATGGAGACCCACAGGAAAGAAATTTACCTTAGGAAAACTTAATTGTGGTTATCAATGGAGACCCACAGGAAAGAAGTTTGCCTTAGGCGAACTGTGCCCTTTAACTAAGCTTTCTGTGAAATGTTCTATTATATCTGCTAACCAACAGGACCCCAACAAAAATTAGGGAACCGAAATTCCAAACTCTCCACACTCGACTGTTTTCAAATGCAGGTCGTACAGGTCTCCTTTGGTATTGGACAAGGCTCGTTTAAAACATTATGACGGGGAGTGGAATCGTTCAAAGCTTAATAGAACTTGCGTTGGGAAAAGATCTACCGGGGATTAGTATGATTAAGTGAATATCACACTTTAAAGCTATCATGGGTTATGGAGGATTTATTATTGGTGACAGTATGATCTCCAGGAGTATACTATTGTGGATGGACTTGGACAAATCTGTTCCTGTAGGGCAATTTTGTGATTTCTGATTCTTTGAATTGCTTTTCAAAGGCATTCTAGACCTTTGTTGTTGATATGAATGGCGTAGACTTGCTTAAAGGTAGTCGTAGCACCAATTTGTACACGATATCGATTGATGATATGATGAAGTCTTCTCCAGTATGCTTGTTGTCAAAAGCTTCCAAGATCAAATCATGGCTGTGGCATCGTCGTTTAAACCATTTAAACTTTGGCACAATCAATGATCTTGCTCGAAAAGATCTGGTTAGAGGTTTACCAAGATTGAAGTTTGAAAAGGATCATCTTTTGTACGCCCGTATACATGGAAAAAGCAAGAATACTCCCCAAACCCAAATCTGAAAACACCAAATTATAGAAGTTCTTCATTACCCTTTACAATGGATCTATGTGGTCCAATAAGAGTATATGAGTTATTAATGGGGAAGAAATACATTTTAAATCAATCGTGGGATGACTATTCCAAGATTCACATGGGTAAAGTTGTTGAGAATAAAAGGATTGGACAACCTTCAGAGTTTGTCATCAAATTTCTTAAGCAAATTCAAAGCCGTTGGGTGTCTAAACAGAAAGAGTGACTGTTGCTAGGATACATTCCGAACCTGATAATGGAAAGGAATTTGTCAACCAAGTTTGTCTAAATACTATAAAGGAAGTTTGGACTATTCATCACTCCTCAACAAAACGGCGTCGTCGAAAGACGAAATCATACACTTGTGGAAGCAGCACGTACAATGCTGATATTCTCAACAACATCGATGTTTCTGTGGGCAGAAGCTGTCGCTACTGCTTGTTACACCCAGAACCGATCCCTAATTCATACTCGTCACAACAAAACCCCTTATGAGCTTGTGGATGATAAGAAGCCTGATCTTACATTTCTCCGAGTATTTGGTGCTATGTGCTACCCTAAAAATGATAGCAAAGATCTAGGAAAATTGCAAGCCAAAGCTGACATTGGGATTTTCGTTGGGTATGCTCCTAGCAGGAAGGGCTATAGAGTCTACAACAAGAGAACTTGTTGAATAATGGAAACAATTCACATCACATTCGATGAGCTGCATCAGACAATGTCTCTTGTACGCATTAGTTCAGGACCCGAGCCTATCATGATGACCCCTGGACAACTCAATTCAGGGCTCGCCCAACACATGTCCATGCAACTACTTATGTTCCACCAACCGATAAAGAGCTAGAGATTTTATTTCAACCGATGTTCGATGAATACTTTAAACAATCTCAAGTCAATAAACAAGTACCTTCTGCTACTGCAGTTAACGCTCAAGTTGTTCCACCTAGTACATCTTTGTCTACAACATTTGCTCAAGATGCACCGTCTACAAGTGTTTCACCGTCATCATCAGATATGCAACCTCCAGCCCGACATCAAGGTGTTGCAGATGGACCCATTGTCGAAGACACCCCAATTACTCAACATGCTCTACATCCCTTATTTAACCCTGTTACTGGAGAACCTGGTTCTGCACAGTCATCATCAGAGGATGTTAGCTTAGCTGAACCCAACCAAGTTACTCAACCACCAGATCATCTCAGAAAATGGTCCAAAGATCACCCTCTTGACAATATTGTTGGAAATCCCTCTCGTCCTGTATCTACCAGAAAACAGTTAGCATCCGATGCTTTGTGGTGTTGTTTCCATACTGAACTGTCCAAAGTCGAACCCAAGAATTTCAAAATGGCCGTGACTGAAGATAGCTGGTTTGAAGCTATGCAAAATGAAATTCACGAGTTTGATCGTCTTGAAGTATGGGTTTTGGTACCAAAACCAAAAGGTGTAATGATCATTGCTCTCAAATGGATTTACAAAGTAAAGCTTGATGAGTATGGTGATGTTCTGAAAAACAAAGCTCGGTTAGTAGCAAAGGGATATCGTCAAGAGGAGGGTATTGATTTTGAAGAATCGTTTGCACCCGTTGCACGGATAGAGGCCATCAGGATATTCATTGCCAATGCAGCAACCAAAAATATGATCATCTACCAGATGGATGTCAAAACTGCTTTTCTGAATGGTGATCTTCAAGAAGAAGTCTTTGTCAGTCAACCTGAAGGATTTGAGGACCCGGATAATCCTACACACGTTTATCGTCTGAAGAAGGCTCTTTACGGGCTAAAGCAGGCACCAAGGGCGTGGTATGACACACTATCAAAGTTCCTAATGGCTAACAATTTCTTCAAGGGTGCCGTGGATCCAACGTTATTCACACGCAAATCAGGCAAACATATTCTACTAGTTCAAATATACGTAGATGACATCATTTTTGCCTCAACTGATCATAATGCGTGTAACATATTTTCCAAAGAGATGAGCTCCAAATTTCAGATGTCGATGATGGGACAAATGTCGTTTTTCTTAGGACTACAAGTTTCTCAAAGTCCCGGAGGCATCTTTATTAACCAAGCAAAATATGCTCTCGAAACCTTAAAGAAATATGGAATGGATCTTTCTGACCCTGTCGATACACCAATGGTGGATCGATTGAAACTGGAGACCCTGTCGATACACCAATGGGGATCGATTTGAACTGGACGGAGTATCTCATTTGGATTTTGTTGACCAAAATCGATTTAGAGGAATGGTTGGCTCCCATTAATGTACCTTCAGCCTGTGTCCAAGACTTGTATTAGTTTGTGTGCATCTGTGCTTGATATCAGGCTAAGCATACCAAAACGCACCTTTGAAGCAATCAAAAGTATCTTTGGTACCAAAAGGAACCTTAACATGGGTCTTTGGTATCCGAAGGACTAATGCTATGTCACTAACTTAGCTTTTGCAGATGCGGAAATTGAGGATGTCAGGATTCGAGAAGAAGTAGTCTGAATAGTGCTATGTTTCTTAGAGATTAGATGGTTAGCTGGGTCATCAAAGAAGCAAAGAAAGCACGGCCATTCACTCAGAGGAGGAATACGTTGCAATGTCTGGATGCTTGTGCTCAATCCTTTGGATGAGATCTCAGATAATAGACTAACAGCTTTTGTTCAATAAGATTCCTCTGTACTGTTGATAACAAAAGGTGTCATTGCCTTTAAGCTTGCAACATTGTCCAGCACTCTACGATATAAGCACATCGAAACATACGACACCTTTTCTTTCAAGAGCAAGTGAAATGGAGTGGTTGAAACTCTTTACTTCGTGGAAACAAAACTATCAACTGGCATATATCCTCACAAAAAGCTTTACCAAGAGAGCGTTTCGAATTTTCTATCCACGACTTGGGTATGAAGAGTTTAAATTTAACCCTGAAACCCTCAAACGCCTTCAAAAAGGATGAGGATGAGTTAATGAAGTGTCCTATATGTATCCTTTGTACATAAGTACATAAAAATAGACTTGGTAAATATTTTAAGTCATTTGGAATTACAAAAGGTTTGCAATTACTTCAAATTGCAACCCGGTTCTCATTTGAAGGAAGGATTGTCGTCTGAAAGACAACTTTCATAACAAACGGGTTATTCATTTTTATCGGGCTTGGATTTACTTATATCCATGAAATTGGGATTAATGTACGTTTCAGTGATTTGTCTTTAATTCGGAAGAGAAGGTTCTTCCTGTTTGATAACCAATTATTTTTATAATTGATTCTTCAAAATTATTTGTGTTAACCACGGTGGTAAAAGTGTTGTTTGAAAATCAATCCGGACAATTTGACACTCAATAATGACTACACTCTTTCAATAGAAAAATGGAGTCTTCAATTGAGGGCGTGAGAGTGTTGTTCAAATTTAATGTCTGGGTGTCGATTGGAAAGTGTAACCGAGTCTTGGAGAGACAAAAGAAGCTAAGGAACAAAATCTTCAGAGCTCTCACTGCATTAGCTGATGTTCCTTTAGCGTAACAGAGCAATGAATACAACATACACTTCAACACCCCACTCCACTACAAAAACCTTACAGGTTCATCGAAGATATTTAGGAGAAAGTTAAAGTTCAGAAATCTCGTATGCACATTAGTGGAAGGACTCAGAGATTTGTATACAACTATTAAAGAGTTAGAGAAATGACTTAACATCAATATCACGGTAATGCAACATTAAATCTCTTGTACATTCTAACTTGTATGGAATTTGATGTTATGTGTCAGTGTATGAATCCTTTCCTTGAGTTTTTCATTAAACTTAAAAAAACTAGGTTTTTGAGTGTAATGAAAAAAATCTTCTCACAAAATTATCATATCTGACGCTCTAACTCATTCCCCTTAAACGATTTGAGGGGAGCATTAATAGTTTCAGACACAGCTTGTCAAACTAAAATTTGATCATACATTAAGGTTCTAAAGGTGTATTATCCACCCCCCATGGTGCTAAACATTTTCGGATTTACCGATGCCACAATGTTGAGGGGGGGAGTTTTTCTGAAATGCAAAAAACAATCGTGTTACTAAACACTTTGATTAGGTATAGCATAAGTACCTTGATAGAGTTTTTAAACAGTGATTTTATAGCAAGGTGAAACTGTACCAAAAGACTGACCATGTATTTACACTTGTATCGAAGTTATAAGGTTGGTAAGAGTTAGGTACTCAAGTTCCTATGTTTCATGCCAGAACCAGAGGGGAATCTAACCTGGGTAAAATCCACTAGTTGCTAAAGATGTCCTTAGGTATGATTAAAAGGAGTAATGTGAGAAAGAGGGAATAGTGCCGACTTGAGATGGTAGCTAGTACTGGAAATCATACCCACAAGGTTGCTAGTCATGAAGTCTCGGTAAGCAATAAAGGGGTTGAGGAATGAAAAAGCATTGTACAGATAAAGGGTGTAAGTAAGAAGCCCTCAAATACACTTAAGGCAAGAAGAAACCGGGTTAATAACATATGCACTCATGTCAGAATCACAAGTTGATTGCTGACATTGAAGACGACATCATGAGACATGATGCCAATGCACAACCCTCCCAGCTCATCTCGGAGTTTTCTCTAGAAGAAAACTTGCTCATTTGTCACGGAGTTAAACATGCAAATCTTTACTGTCTACACTTCTGAGTAAGTCAGGTATTGAAAAGTTGGAGTCGCTTAGCTCTGATCACTAATATCACGAGCGAACTTTCAAGTCTAGAGCCAAGAGGGATAATAATTAATACTCGTTTGGAACATTTCCTTTATCTTGTCTTTCAAACCACTGTGGAAACAAGTTATCTTAAGAGGTCCTACGCATTTTCCTTGTGATATTGCCAGAATCATTTGGGGGGAAAAAGGGTTTTGGGATTTTAACGAGGTAATTCATATGAAGATGGAAATCCTGCTAAGCCTACATTAAACATGCTCTAGGTAGGTTGACTTGTGCGATTCTTAAAAGAATCAAACTTGTGTCAACTGAAAGAAACAATGGTGCGATTCTTCGTGAATTAAACTTGTTCCAAAGCATAAGAATTGTACGGTTATGAACATTGAAACATATTAAAAAACTTATCGAAGTGTTACAAATAATTTTCAATAATTGACACTTTGACAGATTTTTCAAATCAATTTTCTCTTTATTTGCTTACTGTTTCATTAACTGGATCATTTAAAGATGAAGATGGATATGAGATACCCAGTTCAGTAGTAATGTAAAGTTAATATTGAAATGCTCAGACACGAAACTACACTTGTTATGAATTATGAATGATCTCATAAAGGTGTTAAAAGCTTCAGCAAACCTCTAATTATCTATTTTCTTCAAAAGTGCACAAGATGGCAATAGATTATAGGATGATGAGAGATTAGTTTGGCTGATGATCTCAAGAAAGCTCATGATCACAATCAAATCAAGTCAAAGTGAACAAGCTCAATTGTTATCAAAAGATCACTACAACAATGTACTAGATGTAACATGAAGAATCAAGAGACTGCAAGCTGTAAGAGCTTAAGTCATAGTGTTTTCAAGGTGACATCCCTTAAGGGGAGATGTTGATATGAGTAAAAGGATCTCGGTACAACCGTATAGTTCATTGTTTTTAATAGTTCGTATGTTTTATAGTTAATCGTCTATGTCTTTCGGTTTTATGCCGGGTACGAATACCCGGTATTTTGTAAGAACTATATAAGCCTCTTCCAACTTTGAAGAGGCAAGCTAGTCAATTTCATTTTCACTTATAAACACATTAAACTCTCTCTCTAGGAAAATCTCTTCATGTCTTTCTCATCTCTAGGAACTAGCCCAATCATAAGAATCACTCACCGTGTTATGAAATATACGATCATACTTGCTTGTAACAGAGACTTAGAAAGGAAATTTTGAAAAAGCTAAAAGAAGAAATGAAGATGATTTAAAACTTACCTTAGATAAGTTTGAAAATTCATCTAGTTTTAAGCAAACTGTTTGAGATTCAAGTTATGTGATAAGTTCAAGACGTCGGGTGTGGAGGTTTGATAGTCAAGTGCTTGACAGTTAAGTGTTTGATAAGTCAGGAGAATGATAAAGTACAAAAAGTGCAAGGGTATCATGTTGTTCCCATCCCTATACTAGGGAAAACTTCATGCCCCTAAACATGACTTTTTGTACTTGCTGATGAGGAGAATATGTTTTTAGTGAGTCTTATACCTAGTGGTGCATGTAGTTGCAACTAAGTGAAGTTAGATTAGTAAGTCAAAAACCTATGTCTGTTAGTGAACACTTATTGAAGATTAGATTCTGACAGGTCAAGATGAGGAATGAGAAGAGTTTAAGTTCTAAACACGAGAAAAACTTGTTTCACTAAAGTATGATTTGTTTAAATATAATAAGCATGTGAATCAATAGGGAGTTTGTTAAGAAGGAATAAGAACAACTAAAGCAAGCCCAATCACCCTAGGTAGTAAATAGTCAAAGTCCTAGAGGTAACAAAAGAAATTGGAATAATTTGATGACTCATAAATTAGGAGTAATTTTCAGTTTAAAAATAAAGCTTGCTATGTATGTGGCAGTTTTAACCATTTGATCAAAGATTGTGATTACTATGAAAATAAAGTGGTGGAAAAACCTGTATGGAACAATGCTAGATGGGTGAATCATTAAAATTCTCAAAGAATGTCTCACCCTAATCCAAAAAGAAATTTTGTTCCAAGAGCAGTTTTAATGAAATCTGGCCTTAAAACACTTAATACTGCTAGGCAAACACTCTTAAGAAGTGAGCAGTATCAGTAATACTGCCAAACCAAATTAATAATGATTTCCCAAAAACACCAACAGGTAAAAAAAAAAAATAAAAAAAAACTGTATTTTTTTTTTTTTTTTGTTTTTGCGAAGTCATTCATCAAATGTTTCTAATAGAGTAACATTCCACATGTTAGTAGGGACATTTAACAAGTTTACAACAAATAAGAACAATAATTTTAATGAAAAGGTTAATACTATTAAGGGAAATGTTACTACTGTTGGGCAAAAAGTAGTAGTAAGTAATAATAACGGAAATGAGGCTAATGCTATTAAGGCTGTCTTCCATGTTGGGTTTGGAGACCAAAGCAAAAAAGTTTTAGACCATGTCTCCAGACATAATGGTGCATCAATGAACTTTAAAAGTATTAGACTATTGTTATTGCACAAGGGCAGATTCCAAGTCTGTAATGGCTTCGGGTTCCTTAGAGAGCCTGATTCTTCTTCCTTTAATTTTGCCGCATGGCAATCCACAGCTAGATTGCAGGAATAAGGAGTCATTAACAGTGGATGTCTAGGCAACATAACTGGAAACAAAAGTCTATCTCTCAGAGTATGAAGAAATTGATAGTAGGATTTGTTAATTTGGAGGTCTAGTACCAAGGAGGTATAAAGCAACTGGTAAAGGAAAAATCAGGACAGGAAAATTAGATTTGAAAATGTGTACTTTGTTAAGGAGCTTAAGTTTAACCTTTTTAATGTCTGACAAATGTGTGACAAGAAGAACAGTGTTCCTTTTACAGACACTGAATGTGTTGTTTTGTCTCCTGACTTTAAACTACTTGATGAAAATCAAGTCTTGCTTAGAGTTCCCAAAAAGAACAACATGTACAGTGTTGACTTAAGATGTTGTTCTTTCAGGAGGTCTATCTTGTCTCTTTGCCAAAATGCCACTTAGATGAATCTAATCTTTGGCATAGGAGGCTTGGGCATATAAATTTCAAAACTATGAACAAACTGGTAAGGGGAAATTTTATAAGAGGTTTACCTTAATTTTTTTTGAAAAATTATCACACATGTGTTGCTTGTCAGAGAAAGGAAAGCAACATAAAGCCTCTTGTAAGACCAAGACGTATGCTCATTCAGCCAAACCTTTTACAAATGTTGCACATGGATTTATTTGGTCGAACTTTTGTAAGAGTTATAATGAATAAGATGTACTGCCCTAGTTGTCGCAGATGACTATAGTAGATTTTAGTTCGTTTTTTTCTTTCTAGCAAACTCAAGATGAGACCAGTGGTAATCCTTTATGGTTTTTATAACAGGAATAGAAAATCCAAATAAATCAAAGAGTCAAAACAATCTAAATGTGAAATTGGAACTGAATTAAGAATAAGGAAATGAATCTGTTATGTGAGATGAAAGGGATTAAGGAGAATTTAGTGTCTGTTAGGACTCCAAAACAACAATGGAGAAGATGAAAGGAAAACTTAACACTAATAGGGCTGCTAGTAACTATGACTAGTGATTCAAATCATTACCAAACAACTTTCTGGGCCTAAAGTAGTTAATACTGATTGTTATGTCCAAAATAGGGTGTTAGATGATAAGCATCAAACATGAACCCTTCTGAACTTTTTTCTAGGTAGGAAAAACATGCTTAAGCTTCATGAGAATCCGTTTGGGGGTCCTGTTACTTATTCTTAATACCTTAGATACCCTAGGGTAAGTTTAATGGGAAGGCTGTGATGGGATTATTTGTTGATACTCTGTGATTAGTAAGGATTTTAGAGTTATTTAACAGTGAACCAGGATAGTAATAAGAACTTGACATTTACTTTTCTAAAAATATAACCTAATGTTCAGGAGATTAGACCAGTTGGCTTTTTGATATAGATGCACTAACAAATTCTATGAACTATAAGCCAGTTGTTGCAGGGAATCAATCTAATGGTAATGCAGGTACAAAAGCATGTGATAATGCAGGTAAAGCTAGAATAGAGACAATACTTGGCAAAGATTACATACTGCTACCATTATCCATTCAAGATCCACCATTCTCTTCTAGTTCAAAGGATTCTCCTAATGCTGGATTCAAACCATCAGGGGAGGAGGAAAAAAAGGATGCTGAAGATCCAGGGAATGAAGATAGTGAGGTTCCAAGTACAGAGGAGCCAAGAGTTAATCAAGAAAAGGATGCTAGTGTTAACAGCACTAACACTATTAATACTGTTAGTCTAACTGTTAATACTGCTGGCATAGAGGATAATGTTGTTGATGAAAATATAGTCTATGGATGTGATGATGATCCAAATATGCCTAAATTGGAAGAAATTGTCTATTCAGATGATGATGAAGATGTTGGTGCAGAGGCTGACATAAACAATTTGGATACACATATCCCTGTCAGTCCTATTCCAACTACCAAAATTCACAAGGATCATCCAGTTGAACAAATCATTGGAGACATATATTCAGCACCTCAAACCAGAAGGATGACAAAGAGTGTGACTGAACAAGCTATGTTTAGTTCAGTGCAGCAGAGGACCAACCATAAAGACTTTTAGAATTGTCTGTTTGCATGTTTCTTATCACAAGAAGAGCCCAAGAAGGTAATTCAAGCATTAAAAGATCCAAGCTGGATAGAAGCTATGCAAGAGGAGCTTCTGCAGTTCAAGTTACAACAGGTTTGGACCTTGGTGGATTTACCTAATGGAAAAAGGGCCATTGGTACTAAATGGGTGTACAGAAACAAGAAAGATGAAAGAGGCATTGTGATTAAGAATAAAGCAAGATTGGTTGCACAAGGATACACACAAGAGGAAGGAATTGATTATGATGAGGTTTTTGCTCCTGTTGCTAGAATTGAAGCAATTAGGCTATTCTTAGCCTATGCCTCATTTAAAGACTTTGTGGTGTATCAGATGGATGTCAAGAGTGCTTTTCTGTATGGAAAGATTGAAGAGGAAGTCTATGTTTGTCAACCACCAGGATTTGAAGATCCAGACTTCCCTGACAGAGTTTACAAGGTAGAAAAGGCTCTCTATGGTTTGCATCAAGCTCCCAGAGCTTGGTATGAAACCTTGTCAACTTATTTGTTGGACAATGGGTTTCAGAGAGGAAAGATAGACAAGACTTTATTTATCAGAAGAGACAAAGGTGATATTCTGTTAGTTCAAGTATATGTAGATGATATCATTTTTGGCTCTACAAAGAAGTCATTATGCACTGATTTTGAGAAAATAATGCATAAGAAGTTTCAAATGAGTTCTATGGGTGAACTCACATTCTTCCTAGGCCTACAAGTGAAGCAGAAGGAAGATGGGATTTTTATAAGCCAAGACAAGTATGTGACTGAGATTTTGAAGAAATTTGGCTTTAGTGATGTAAAGACAGCAAGCACACCCATGGAAACCCATAGGCCTTTGCTCAAAGATGCAGATGGTGAAGATATAGATGAACACTTGTATAGATCCATGATTAGATCATTGATGTATCTAACTTTTTCAAGGCCTGATATTATGTTTGTAGTATATGCTTGTGCGAGATTCCAAGTCAATCCTAAACA
>BQNB010010917.1:16957-82726 GCA_026074375.1 Tanacetum coccineum
GTTTCCATCATATTACTCAAAAATCCACCAAAATATTGAGTGTGCCGGTAGTATTGTAGACTTTAGAACTTGGCATGTACAGCAGGAATAGATAGTTCAAGAAGGCAACACTTATGAAATCACCCAAATAGCCTATATGTGTGCGTTTATTAATTTGTTACACTGACTTGTCGACCTCCCGTGATAAACCCTTCTGTTGCACTCATTATTAGTGCAAAAATACCTCTAGATCGCCCTTGTTGAGCCAATCTATGTTTTCACCATAACTCTAAATGTCTCGTTACACCATTTCACCTTAGTCTACCCTGTAGTCTTTATTTTCTTTGTGTTGAAATCTCTGGCTACTTAAGTCCATGGTTCGGGGGAATAGGAACAAGAATTATACACTTTCATGAAAGACCAGTCAGTTATGATCTATAAAGACCCCCCTGTATCACCACTTTCGACATTGTTTATCTCAAGTAGGGGAATGTACGTGTAATATCAAATGTTGCAGGGGCAATAATTAAAGATATAAACCCCTGTAGCATTTGCATATTTACCATGAAGAAAAGAGGGTGCAACAAAAAAGCCACCCATGTGCTAAAAATGTAAAGATGGTGCAAAATAAAAAATAAAAAAATGGAGCTAGTAGCCTATAATTGCACCAAAACATCTATGTAAAATGGAGCTAGTAGCCAATTATTACACCAACTGATACCAATACTTATGAAGAATGGAGCTAGTAGCCTATTATTGAAGATCAGATTTTTAAACTTTGAATCTTGGACCCATGGATGGACAGTAGCTAGTTATGACAACCTTAGATTATTTTAGACTATTTGTTTTGTGTTTTTACATTATCAACCATTAAATGTGTATCTCATGTCTATCCTAACCCTTAATCACCTTTTAAACCATAATACCCTTGTTGCTTTTGAGAATTATTTAGACCCTAATTCTAACTGGTGCAGATATGTATACTTTCCAAGCTTATGATAGAATACATGCTATAACTGTGCAATTGAGCGATCACCCTAAAAATGAAACACTTAGACTTGTGTTGGAGAGCTGGAGTGACGTTTTTCCCCTTTTCGTGAGGTGTTCTGCTTTGATGTTTTCTAGCATAAGAGTTTTATAAATTCATTTCTTAAAGTATTCTCGGAAATCTTTTTTTGCCATTGGTTTTAAACAGGTTATTACAATTGGAGGGCAAGCAGAAGTCCAACGTGGGGGGATATTTGACTCTAACATCAAATATTTTAATACTTTT
This sequence comes from Tanacetum coccineum, assembly GCA_026074375.1. Lineage (NCBI taxonomy): Eukaryota > Viridiplantae > Streptophyta > Magnoliopsida > Asterales > Asteraceae > Tanacetum > Tanacetum coccineum. Next base: position 18,210 of record BQNB010010917.1, read on the forward strand.
TGATGGCTAATACCTCCTACAAAACCTGGTAAATGTTTCACTTCTAAAACTCAAACAAAGATTCTATTTTCTAGTTTTTGTAGTTTTCAAGGTGAAATGAGGAAGAGTGATTGACAAGAAGGATAACAAGGGAAAAAGAAGAGTAAAAATGATTTAAAGTGTAAATTCTGAAGAATGTTAGGCGTACCACAAAAATGTTATGCCGCAACATAACTTATGCAGTACGAAGATCAAGGAAGATTTACGGCGTAACACCATATCTAATTAACGCTGTTAATCCTATATTAGGACAAAGGGAAATCTCGTCATAGGTTAAAGTTATGGCGTAACACCTTATCTAGTTACGCCCGTCTGTTAACCTGAAGATCCACAAATATAGATATAAAGATCAGTTATCAATATGGGAAGTTAATTATGAAAGCATACGGTGGTATCCATTTTTGGTTACGTGTATACTGCTTTTAAAAATTATGGATGCGTAGTAGTTAGTTACGGTGTGTAACACCTTTTTTGGTTACGCTCGTAACAGGTTCCGATATCTATAAATAGAGGCCTATTCAAGCTCATCTGACATTTCATTCTGGCCCAGCCATAAGGAGAGGCGGACAAAGGCTTTCCAACCTTCGAGAATTCCACTTGGAGTCCAGGTAGATTCACATTTAGCTTACTTTTTGTATTTAAGCGTTCAAAATACGAAATCCTGTAAGAATTATGTGTTTTTCAATATTTGATTTTTCTATTCTCTTAATGTATGTTTCCGTTTCCAATAAGCGGCTGAAGCACTTATAGTGCTGGCCTATTATGAATTTAATTTTGGTTTATGATGTGTTTTCGGGTAAATTAATGGTTTCATTAGAGCATTGCCTTGACGATCGTGTAACCCGGGGGGGTGGTTTTTTTGTAGTATGGGTAGGGTTTGGACCTAGCTTGCCCCATTAATAGATTATCTTGTCATGATGGGATCCAATGGGTACTAGGATAGGATCACTAACTCTTTACCTGGTGTAGGAATCGACCGGTCACCGCACTTATCACTCAATACTTAAAAAGCACAGGAACTCTTTCAGAGGGGATTAATAATCTTTATAGGTTATTAGATATGTTTTGAGAATAGTTGGGATTAATCACTGCAACTTGGATAACCTACATCCTAGATGATTCGAGATTGATTCAGAATCGCAGGGAGTATAAGGAGTTGAATATAATGAACATTCAAGTCTATCGACTTAGTAACAGTAACTGAAAACCTATCGTTTGACATCGCACAAAAAATTGTCTGTTCATATTAATAGTAATGAAGTAACTAAAGTTAGCACGTTTTCTTTCTTTGATATTCCTAGTCCTTTTTCTTTTCAGTTGTTTATTTTTTGGTTATTTATTTATTTTGAAATCAAAACTTCAAAAAAATTACATTTTTCAATAAACAGGTGACACTTCAAAATTAAAATAATTACCAATTGCTCTTGAGACGACCTGGATTTACATTCTATATACCCACGATCGGGTTCTTGCCAGTTTAGTTGCGTCGTCATAAGGTAGATCGAGTTGTAAAATTTAAAACATGATAAACATATATTTTAAAATGCAAAATACGCATCAATAGGAAAATTATTTGATAGCATTAAAAAACCCTACCACTCAAAAAAATTTCACCCATTAAAATGTAATGGTTTCTTCGTTTCTTCGTTTCCTTTTTTTTTTCTACAATTATCGCCCTAGATCTTTAGGAATTAATTTATTCGTTTAGCTTTCTTGAGTTAAGGATTTGAGTAATCGAATGTGTCGCGTTCATGGGGTTGTCCGTGTATGTGTGGTTTTGTCACCTTTTATAGAGCATTGATATCGGTTTAAATAATAAGGAGGTGTACGGTAGTGTACTTAAAAATTATAGAACTTGCTTTTAGGATGCATCCAAAAGACCGCAAAGTGAGGACGGTTTGTGTGATTATGATTTTCTAAATGACAAGAGGCACTAGGATTAACCTTGTTTTAAACATGTATTTGTTATTATGGTTACCTCGATCATATAACTATCCCTACACCCTTGCTTCATACTCATTTTTAGTGCAAGATCCCCCTAGTAAAACCCTCTGAGCCTATCCTTTTCATTTTTCTTCTATTATGTATTTCGAGACGATCAAAAGGGGATTCCTAGGAATTCCTGAATTAGACATATTCCGGAGAAAGTATGTAAGTAGATTGATTTTCGTACCCTGGAACCAATTGTTACACCCAAATCGCCTTAGCCTTCCTTGTATGTACTCATTTTTAGTACATTATTGTGTAATCGTAGTTAATTATTTGAGTGCATGGTTTATAAGTCCTTATCCTTGTATATACAGTTTTGGGACGGTTGAGATTTATGGTAGTATTTATTTTGCGGAAGAATAGGGGAAGAAAAGTTAAGTCAATACCTCCACATTTGTTTGATAGTCTCCATGTTATTTTGATCCATCTTAATTCGGGTCATTAGATTATTTTATGTTATTGATTAGTAAAAACTCAAGTGTAGGGGTGTATCTATAAGCCCCAAGTCATGTATTGTTATGTTTAAGCAAATGGCAAGACAAAAGTGTACCAAAAAAGAGAAAAATAAAAAAATAAAAAAATAAAAAAAGTGAAAAAAATGTATAGGCTGTCATTTTGTTTATGTTTATGTTTATCATAGAGTCAAGAAAAAGAAGAAGGGGGGGAATTGGTTTGATGCAAAAACCAGTTTTGTTATGAGCAATGTTACATCTTTGTCCAAGAGTGGTCGAGTCTTTCGTTTAGCAACCAAATCAACGTGTGCTCCTATAAGAATAATTAAGTCACCACTTCACCCCAAATTCACCCAAAAAGTCACTCCCCAAATATTTCCCATCCATTTCCGTTTCCATTATTGTTATCATACACCTACACCCCACAACCCTTTAAAGGCCTCTTTGATATTAATTCCTAGGTGCTTACGCCATAGCGGTGGAGGTTTGATCCTTTATCAAGCCTATGATAATTTATATGCTATGATAGGCAATGAGTGTTAAATTTTTCGTTTCCTATATTGTTATAATTCATTATACACCCGAGAGAAAGAGAGAATCCAAACACTTATTGTTTGTAAGGTGGGTAGTGTATAATTTTTGTGCTTTTAGCTATGATGTCTAATTGGTTGTGCCATAAATAGCTTTAAAGAGTAGCTTAAATGCTCCCGATATTGCTATTGTCTAGGTAGAAAAGCTTATTTGCTTGAGAGACAAAGGTTAAATCAAGTGTAGGGGTTTATTTGATGACGGTGTCATTTTATGCATTTTTTAGGGTTTTATTTAACCATTTAAATTACGCAAATATCTCCAAAATATGTACTTCATTGCTTCTTTTTGCATTTTCAGCACTTAGATGACATTTGGAGGAAATACACATGACTTGGGCTCATTTGGAGAAGAAACGGACAAGATTACAACTCTATACTCAAGTTGATGAAGAATTGTTCTCACAAATCATGGAGACGGTGTCAGAATTAGTGGTGACGCCGTCTGGACTTCAAAGGGATGACTTCAGGAATTATTGTGATGGCGTCTGGATTGTAGCCAACTTGAAGAAACCCTAGAAGATTTGGCGACACGACAATGTCAAAATTATTACGACGCCGTCTGGAATTATTTTCTTATAAATACAAACTCGAAATTAGATTTTTAAAAAGAGCATGTTAAGAGGTTGGTTTTGGTCGTCGTTAAAAAGTGACGATTTCCTGTAGCAGCTTTTGGTTGTAATTTTTAGGGTTCCCCACCCCTTTTATCATCCTTAATGGCAATTTGTTATGATTTAGTGAAGTCATTTATCCTTTTTAATCTTTCTTCATATGTCTATCGTTGTTTGATTATTATGATTCGCTTAAACATTAGTATGCCTAGGTAGATCGATTTAGTATGGGTAGTTTGCCTTATAATTGCATGTGTTTAGTATGTTTATCCTTAATTATATACTATTTGTTGATGTGTATTGTGTCGTTAGGCTCTACGAAACAATAGCTACTTAATTGACTGCAACGATGCCTAGAGTAACACGATTGTGTAGAAAGGATTTAATCGGTAATAGTCTTCATACTACCTTACCCATCTATGGATGATCACCTTTTAAGGTATCTTAATACGAGTAATATACTCTTAGGGGCCTTGTAATAGTCTTCATACTACCTTACTTGTGCGTTGCCTTAACGAAATATTACATAGACGGCGTTGTCGTGTAATTCGTCATGAATAGGGAAATACTTACACATGCATCGCAAGTGTGACAAAATAATAGAGTTAGGAGAAACATACTAAGGATCATACATGATTAAGTAAACACTTCTCACTTATCATACGAACTCTCGACAATTAGATTAGTTTAATTAGTTTAATTATTTAATAACCAACCACCCACAAACTCGAGATCTAAATTGCTTTCATAAAATATAAAAATACAAAAATAACCTGCTTTCAATCTCTAGACCTTGATTACGTTTAATTCGAGCCTTCCCAACATATTCTCCAAGATAATGATAACAACCCCTGAGTCTTGCCTATACTACACTACAACGGTTAGGTACACTGCCTAGGGAGTTGTAAAACTTAAAGGTTCGCAAACCATTATTAGTCCGCGTTCTCAAGGTACAGCCTACATAAACTATGTGTTTTACTAAAAGACCCAAGAATGGTTAACTTGGGCACCATATTTGCTAACCACAACGTACTGGCAGTTGTAACTTCACCAGCAGTCTTAAACACTTAGAATAATTTTCATTGAAATTCTCCAGCAGCACTAACTTTGACTGAGCAGCATTAACATCAATAAGAGCAGCAGTAATACTAACAGCATTAAAAAGGCTTTTAATCCCAACTGTATTTGAGAGCAACCTAAAGGGCAAGGTCATCGATGGAGGTAATATTACTCATGACTCCATTACATTTACCAATGTTGAGCGTGTTAGTGCTCTAGCTTTTAACTTGATTAGCGTAGGTCAATTATGTGATGATGATTGTGTAGTTAGATTTACTAAAGTAGATTGTACTATTAGTAAAATTGGTAAAACGCTAGCTAAAGGACATAGGAGAAATGGATTATATACTTGAAAATTAGGAGATAACTCCAAACAAAAAATTTGTCTTGCATTCGTGGTGGATAACTCAACGCTTTGGCATAAGAGGTTAGGTCACGCTAATATGCGGTTAGTTCAAAACTTAGCTTCCAATGATCTAGTAAAGAACCTACCAAAGTTGAGTTTTGAAAGACACTTTTGTGATACGTTTGGTCTAGGGAGTCAAAGTAATGCAAACAATAGGACTAGGAATGAAATGTCAACTAATAGGGTTTTAGAGTTGTTACACTTAGATTTGTTTGGTCCATCTTCAATTAAAAGTTACAGAGGTAACATCTATACTTTAATTATTGCGGATGATCACTCAAACTACTCTTGGGTTGTGTTCATAGAGTCTAAGTATGATGTCTCAGGAAAATTTAAATTTTGTGTAAAAGACTTGAAAACCTACATGATTGTTCTATTATTTCAATTGTAACAAATCATAGTAGTGAATTTGATAAATTGCAATTTGGGAGGTTTTGTGAACAATATGGAATGTCTCATAACTTGTCCGGCCCGTTCACTTCTCAATCGAGTGAGATTGTTGAAAGAACACATCGCAAGTTAAGAAAGATGAGTCGTGCTATGTTAGACGAGCAATCCATTTCACAAAAGTTTTGGTGTCATGCATTAGATACGACAACATACCTCTTTAATAGGGTTTATATTAGAAAATTCATTAATAAAACACCCTACAAAATTTTTAGAAATAGGAATCCGTCATTAGAGTACTTTAGGATCTTTGGTTGTAAAGTATTTATACTTAACACTAAAGTACATCTCACCAAGTTTGACCTAAAGTCGTACGAAGGTGTGTTTTTAGGATACTCTCAAACTAGTAAAGCATACATAGTGCTTAATAAGGAAACAATGAGAATTGAGGAATCTCTCAATGTTACCTTTGATGAGAGTTTGCCCGAACCTAATTCATCTCCTTCAGTAGAAGATGATAGGATCATTGAACCCGTAGTTCAAAATCCGCTTAGGTCTCTGTCATTATAAGCTAATGCCTCAGAGCCGGGTTATCCTAAGAGTCTAAAAGAAGCTAGAGGTCACCCAATAGAACATGTAATTGGTGATTTGAATGAGAGAACACTTGGGTCTAAGACAAAACAAGCTTAGGATTTTAGCATGACATTTTCCAAAGTCCAAATTGCACGAGTCTAGTTGAGGTTGTTTATGGTTGACATGCACTATATGATATTGATTTGAGTGTGTGAGGGGTCAAAAGTAATGATAGAAGTTTAGAGGTCGTTTGCATACCCTACTAGAGATATTTGTACTCTTAGAGCTTATGTGCTATGTACTAGGACTTATGTGAAAGGCATGGAAGTTAAGCAACATTGTTGTTTTAATGAAATGAGGGATAGATGTCAATGCATTATTCAAATATGTTTGACGTTATCTCGGATTCTACATGTCAAACATATGTGTTATGAACAAGAAATTTGATCTATATCTTGTCAATATTGTGGTTATTATCGCCTCACATTTAAATGTGTGAAATCAAATTATTCACAACATTGCATGCTCTATTCCCCATGATAGACATGAAAGATAAAATAGACAAATTCATTGACAAAATCACGTTGGATCGTAACTCACCCTTGTGTTTAAAATGTTACATCTGTGTCAACTTGTTCATTTTATGTGTTGATTGCATGCTATGTGTATTAGGGTATAGAAGAAAAGAAAAGAACTTTATGAAAACATACAAACTACTCACGTAGTTAAAGATAATTCTTTTGAAATTGAATTCGGTATGATATTGCATAACATACTAAAATACACAATGAATAAACATGATAATATAGTTGTCTCATCCGATAAACTATGGACTTAACTCACCATACACTATTGTAGTTAAAGATTATCAATGTTGACACAACACATCTACTATAATTCTGAGATATTATACTTAGCAACACTTTGCTATCGTGTAATGGATTATGTGTCCAATACGTGTAAAACATCCAAGAAATATTAAAATACACATTGAAGTAGGTTTGATAACTTAGACCACTCATCCAAGATCCTAAGTATTTTCCTTGTAATGCAATGGAAATAAAGTTATTAATTCCGAAAAACCAAAATGATGGTTAAGAATCTCTACACAACAAACTACAATGGAAGTATCATGCATGGCTAGACAAATCCTGGTGCATGCATGAATAATTGTAAGAACTAGTTTGTGTAACTTAATCATCCAATCTCAACTAAAACTTAATATATTCATACAAGTAACTAGATTCAACAAAGCATCATTAGATTCTCAACCAAAGTTTCAAATCCTAAATCATAATGTTCTTCCTAATATCCTTAAACTCTACTCACATCATCTTACCTACCACAAACATAAGGAATCAATGTACATTGTGTAAGGTCTCTTCTTCACTCTTGCACTCATAATTATCTACCTAACACACCCTTTAAGCTCCTAAAAAAACTAATAATATACCAAGTCATAAAACATACAAGCTTCCCATCTATCTCTTTATAATAATCAAAACACGTTTAAAATAACCAAGCATGAGTGAACCATCCGTAGGAAACAACAAAGGAAAACAAATTGTGGAATAGAAGGAGCCAAATGATGAATGGGTAAACCCAACATGTGAGAATAACATAATCTTAGGAAACTATGTCAAGAAGTGCCTATCAGACGGTCTGATATGGTACAAGATGGGGTCCCCTCTCCATCATAAGCTTGATGAAAGATGATCATCCTTATTTCGCTATATGGCAAATGTAGGCGAATAAAAGGAATCAAGGTCCAAACGACCTTAGAGTTTCATGAGGAAGAATTAGGCAGATCATTAAACAAACTAGCAACATCAATTGTTTGTGGCTTAGTGGTTGGTCACTATGCAAAAGGCCGCAACCTAATGCCGCAAGAAGTAAACGGGTTGGATGGCACCTTCGAATAAGGGGATGATAAGAATGGATATCCCCAACTGTGTTAGACTAATGTATTACTAGATGATGTATAATATATGTGGTGTATTGCATGTCTTATGTGAAATAAAATGCTTGATATGAATTACTTGCTTGAATTAATATGTGGATTGTTTGCGTGTTTAGTACCTCTATTATGCTCAACAAAAAGTAATTGGAGTCATGAATAACTATACATATAAAATGTTAAAATATGTATATGAATATATGCAACAATGTACAAAGTCATAATAATCCATATTTGTACTCATCTATGTTTCCAAGTTTCCAAATGGTAAGCTAACCCATGTTAGACTTGAACACGTGTATATGTTTGTTGCTTGTGTTGTCTTGTGTTTGCTTAATGCTAGTTGTAGCTAAGAACACCTCAAAGGTAATGCTCTTGACCCATGGATCCCCGCCTTATAACAAGGGCGAGCAACAATCTAGGGGGATTACGTGTCATGATATCTACTTTCTATCTCTACAAATATATCAACCTTCCAATGAAAGGCCAAGATCCCGCCTTTTTGATTTGACAAAAGGGTGATAAGGAAAGCAAAGAGCAAGATGATCATGAATCGGGGGAGAAAGCTAGTATAATTAGCAATTACGGAAGCAAAGAGGCGTACATGGGAGTAGAAAAGCTATGTAAGTCTTATTAGGTGAAGACAATTCATTTGACCTTAATCCGGATTTACTTTATTCCTAATCACGTAACGGGTTTCACTCTCTTATTTGTCAAACTAAGTCAAAGGTCACTTTGCATAAATGCATCATTTCCCGTTATGGGATATGCTTTACTTGTTATGCAAAGCACTTAGCTTGTTTGCATCAAGATGATTAGTGATCAAATCCATTGTTGACTATCATGGATTAAGTCCAAGTTACTAATTGAGTTTGTAGTATTTGGAGGTTAATCATGCTTTGAGTTTTCTCACCTCCTTACCTATAAATGTTTTACAAACTCACACATGTATTCCTCGCATGTACAAGATGTCTTGCAAACTCCCACACTTCTCCATACAACACTTCCATACCATACTTCCTACAACACATCCTTCCTAATCATTTGTCAAACCCTTCTTATCCAACAAATGATTATATCCTTCATACACTCTAAACACTCCTTTCTTAAACCATCCCATAGTCACATATGCCCACTCTTTTCTCTCTTATTGGCTATGTGATTATAAACCCAAATCAATCCTTTGATTTCACTCTAATCATCATCATCTTCATACTTCTCATCTTCAAACCATCTTCAAGCTTAAACTCTTCTTCACTCCAACCTTCCCCAAATAATACCCACATGGGACAACTCACATTCTCTTACACCATTGTACCTTGTGTACTTCTTGTCCCCTAACATTCCAACATAGGCTATTTCACATCACATCAAAACATTCTCCACCACATATCTCTTATTCACCTTCTTCCTCACAAACCAATTTAAATTTCATATACACACACATTCTTTCATCCTATCATATGATCATACCATTTCATCAATCCGTATTACCTCACTCTCTTCTCCTCCTTTGGATTGAAATTCAAATCACAAACAAACACACTTCTCCATTTAAACAACCACACTTCCCTATCCACCCTTGATCATGTCACTTTACCTATCCAACTTACCATTCACCATCTCATCTCTACCTTTCATTTTAAACATGATCAAGAGGCTCTTTTCCATCCCATCACCATCATATCATTCCAACTCATGACAACTCATACACAACCTATCTTTATCTCTTCCTTTAATTTGAAATTCAAATTTCAATTCTTCTCCCATAACATCCACCCTTTCTCTCTATGTTTGGAATATTCTGGGAATATTTGCTTGTACCCTAACCAAACTCTCAAACCTTGGTTAGATCCCAACTAGGCTAGTTACATTAGAGGAATACCCAAAACACCCTTTTACGTAGTTCTTTTCTCTCTTTTCAATATCGAACAAACAAAAGTCTTTTAAATACTTCACAAACGCTTTTATCAAATTGCTATTTGAGTTGGTTGACCTTTAGTATAAGAATGATTGAAAGTTCAAAGGGTGAAGTATAATTGGAGGTTTAACAAGAGCGGGTAGTTAAAAAGCCAAAAACCTAAAAAAATGGTATCGGGTCTTTGGCACGCTGGCCACGCGTTGACACATGACCATCGCACTCTTACACCCCCAAACGGGGCCTGGACGGAATATGTGTCCGAAGGCGTGACGTCATTGCTTACATCGTACTAGGTCAAGCGAACGACCACTATATGGACGTTTCATAAAACATAACTCATTGCTTTGGATAAATCAAAATAAGTCTTACAATATTCTTGACATAAATGAACTAGTTTTAGCGGAAGCTTAAGAAAAATGCAGCAGAATCATAACATGTTTTTAAGACGAGTATTTAAGTTTAAAGATAAACCTTTTTTAAAGACACCCAACAATGCATGCAACATCAAATAGCACTTCAAGAACAATCCATCTAAGCACTTGAGAAAACATGCTTAAACAGTCAACATAAAGTTGGTGAATTCATAGGTTTGAATTGATGTAAGGTTAGACCACAAGATTTTATAAGTGATGTGACTATTATAACAGATTCAATATCACATGAAAATAATTTACATTGCGCTAAGCTCATGACACCGATGCTAAATTATGAGATACATATAATATGTAAAGTGATGATAATGCCCTACAGATGTCTAACCAAGACACCCCAATGACTTCTCGACGTAATATATATTCGTTCGTTCATCGACACAGAAACAAGTAAGTGCTTGCTTACTCGGATAGGGATAATTAGTCCCAAATAGATCTATTTATAACACTCGAACTTACTTAACCAATCCCATTGGTCATAGGTAATTAACGGTTCATGATGGTTCGGGCATGATAGTGGTCTATTTGCTACTTAGGCAACACGTAAATAAGAAATGATAACTGAAAATACTTGTGTCCAAAGTTTAAAACAAGCAATGTTTCTCACTCCAAAGTTGTAAAACATTTATTCAAAATGACTAAAAAGTGGGGCTTTGAACTCACCTTAGAGCGATGAGCGAATGATATTCACGTAAGAGAAAGATGATACACAATCCTAGCCGTCACCTAAAGGAATGACGCGTCTTAGGACTAAGATATGATATATGAAACCAAAAGCAAAACGCTTATCAACGAGAAGGCATCCATATGTGTTTGTGTCTTAGTTATAAAAATGGTTTCGTTACGATGACAAAATGTTCATGATTAAAATACGTCATGGTTTACTAAAAGTTACTATTTTAAGAAACTTTCTATTTTAGGAAAGTTCTAAGTTTCAAGACGTTAATACCGTCCCCTATATTTTGTTAAATCTATATTTTCGAAAACGCTTTATCAATACCTAAAGGCCTAACTTTTAAACGCTTTATCAATACCTAAAGGCCTAACTTTTACATCTGTCTCGACGACTTATCTCAAAAGTTACTATTTTTAGAAGTCTTCGCTTTTATAACATTTGGCATTCCATAATTACCTTTATGACGTTTCTAATATTTCCAATCAACACGCTAATGTTTCTATATGTTTCGCCAATGTTTTAAAACCTCAAAAATATCCGAAAGTGTCCGAAAACCTCATTTATAATTCCAAACAGCAAGCTTGTTATAGTGTTTTGCCGAAAAATGTTTCAAACTTCATTTGGTCATAACTTGTTCGTTTTAAGTCCGTTTTCGACGATCCATATACCGAAACGAGCGGGGAATCATATACTATCATAATCTTGGGTTTCTAACTCCTTAAAACATTTTTAAACATCCTTTAGCCTAGGTTAAAGATTCGGACAGCAAGCTTTATTCGCCAAAACGCAACCAAAAATCACCCAAACTTCGCATTAGTGCCTATTCTAGCCCTAATCTCTATCCACCAATATTTCGCCATCAAAACCACAATCAATACTAACCTAATCCTATCATTTCTATTGTTGCAACACTCATGATCACTCATACTCACAACCAAAACCTTTTGTAAATCAAAGAACCATAAAACAATACTAGTTTATGTTTTAACTTGTTTATTTTCAAAAACCACAAACACATAAGCCTTGAAACTTGAGAATGATTCAAAAACCATAAAGAAATCACAAGAGATGAAATAGAACACTTACAAGAAGAAGATGAGTCAAGTAACACACAAGATCTAACCAAAACCTTAGATCTATAAAAACCCCAAGATGATCTTGTAAAACCCACTTGATGAACCAAAACCCTGACTTATGAAATCTTGAATAACCCTTGAAATCAAAGAAACTGTTGGGAATTAGAGGCTTCTACAGCTTAATGATGCTGGTTCAAGTTTGTGCTGCTGCTGAAGATTAGAGAAAACAGTCTAAGTCATTAGTACTGTTAGTATAATAGTTAGTGCTGCCAGTACAAAGTGTTAGTATTGTCAGTTTATTAGTACTGTTAGTTATGTAGTTAGTGCTGTTAGTTATAATAGTTAGTACTGCTAATGTGATATGCATGAGATATATTAGGAATAGATATGCATTATCAGTAGACGCATTTTGTAAGCCTATTAGGGTTTCTTGGTGTATAAAAGAAACCCTAAGGCATAGTTAGATATATAGATCTAGAAGTCATTTCTCATAGTTAGTATTCATAGTTTCAAGGTTATTCTGTAACTTTGATTGTGTTCAATATATTGAAAGTTTAGCAAGATCTTGTTTTACTGTTTCATTGTTCTTCTTAGTATTACAAACTAGTTTCCGCATAGTTTGTAGTATTCACAATCTTAGTTTCTATTATAGTTGTCTTGGATCTATCCAACACAACTAAGCTTTAACAAGCTAAGTAAGATCTGTTCAAAAGGGATCAATAAGTGGTATCAGAGCTTGTTGAGAAACTTTGAATAAGAAGAACTCTAACTCTACTCAAGATCTGTTACTCAAAGAAAAGATGGAGTCACAATCAGAAACTACCCAAACGGTGTCTGAACTAAAACCTCTAATACTCAAAACTGGGGAGTATGGTCTACAGAGCATGAGGATGGAACAATACCTTACTTTCACTGATCATGCCCTTTGGGAGGTAATAGTAAATGGTGATTCAGTTATACCAGTTGCATCAGCTAGTGCTGGTGCTGAAGGTCCTATTCCTCCTAAAACTGCTGAACAAAAGCTAGCTAGGAAAAATGAACTAAAAGCAAAAAGCACTCTTATGCTAGCCATTCTTGATGAGCAATGTAACACCCCTATTTTTACGTATAGTAGCGGAAGCTAATCTAGGGTATTACTTCAAGGTACAATAGTCATAATCATAGAAAATGAATAAAAAGAGACGTTTTTGAAAATTAAGTTATCATTCATTTATTCATCATAGTTTTTACAAAAGAGAGGTCCCAAAATCTAAAACATAAGTTTGAATGATAACATTTTTTGCCATCTTCAAGTCTATGCCGCTCCGTGCCATAAGTTGCCATTACCCTGAGATAAAATGCGAAAAAGTCACCACAAAGGTTAGTGAAATTCATACTTTTAAAGTTAAATAGTTTGAATGCCAAATTCGATATTTGGGTACGTTGTTATACACCGTTATTGTAAAACATATTATTGCGATTAGCTCAGAATCCAAAGCCTTGGGATATATTTTGCTACTTTAATAGCCGCCAACGGGTGCCTTGGCCAAAACACCCCCAACCAAGTTATTTTTTTTTTTTTTTTATTAAATTCTAATGATGTGGCAATTGTTACCGATATCACTGGGTACACCAACGGGGAGTCCAACCCAAATAGATCTATTCACAACATTCGCGCTTACTCTATAGAGTAATTAACGGTTCATGATATTAGGGACGTAAAGGCAAAATAGTTACTTAACCAATAATAAATCAAGATAGCATACATAAATAATTGCATTCATGGTTTATAGCATGTATCCCCCTCGCGGGTTTATAAAATATTTGAAAGATTGAAATGCGAGGCTATGAACTCACCTTAACAGTATAGGGAAATCTGATTGATAGCAAAGGTATTTGAAATGAAAGTAACGGCTTCGTCACACACAACCTGGGGTAATATGTCAAGTCTTAGTTTGATTGTATATGTTTTATGTCATAATGTAATATCATTTTGATTGAAATATTATGGAAATATTGTATCACTGTTCGGGCCATCATAATTCAGAGGTCATTCAGTAAACGTTTGAGGAGCTAGGGCACTTTAAATCATAAACCCAACAACTCAGTCAGAACGTAATACCAAGATGAAACCCCTTAATATGAAGCTCCCTAGTATTGTGGTACGATATAGATTCGGGACAGGATTTTTAAAAGCACATCGATGATGAATTATATAATAGTTATAACATAATCGGTTTTAAGCGTTTTGCTCAATAACTGGAAATGATAAGCACGTCAAGCGTTAATTAAAGTTATGTCTTATAAGGTTTTGAACACATTTTTACACTTTTTTTCAAAATGTTACATTTTAGACCCTTAAGAATGAAAAATGGCAAAATATACCCTTGGAGTTTTCACTTTTACAAGTTTGGTCCTTCTAGTTTAAAAGATGTACAAAGTAAACCTTGTACTTTGGAAAGTGACATAATAGACCCCTATAGTTATAACTTTAGAAATATGGCAAACAAGTCCTTATAGTTATAAGTTTCAGAAAGTTACGATATATACCCTTATGCATGAAAAACGTATCGTTTTTAGTCCAAAATCCATAATAATGATATTTTTCAATATAGAAAGTAATTTGCAGGTTATGGCTTATTAATATAAGCTAAAATAAGAAGGTTTAATGTAACGAAAGTTTAAAATAATGATTTGTTAAGCTAGAAATCAAAACGGGTCAAATTAGGGTTTTAAAATGAAAACGCGCGGGTTTTAAGTTTCAAGCTTTTAAGACATAATGAAATACTTATAATATTGTTATATAAGCTTATTAGGATAGATTATAACAACATTTTACAAGTTTAGCTTATAGATTAAATGAAAACATGAAATTAGGGTTTTATAGGTTCGATTTGGATCAAAAAGGGAAAACCCATAGGTTTTTGAGTTCAAAACTTTTAACAATAGATTATATATGATTATATGAACATTATAAGGGTATCGAAACAGAATGTGAGCTTATGGAACCTGATTTGAGCTTATGGGTTCGAAATGGGGACTTTTAGCTTCGTACGCCTAGAATAACAACTCCGGGGCTTCAAGGCTTGGTTTCTTCACTTGTATTCTGCTCTTGGGACTTCTTAAGACTTCTCTTGATGTTATTGATCAGACCTTGGACTCCATTGATGGTTAGAAAGAAAGATTGAAGGTGTGTTTGAAGTGAATGGGGTGTTAGGCTTTATATAGGGTGCGAATGGCTTAGGGACCAAGTTTATCAACTTGGTGGCCAAGTTGCATGGAGTAGGGAGTAAGTATGATGACTAAGGAGCTGCTAGGATGAGTCATGGAAGGTTTAGTAGGAGGTGGAAGAAGGTGGGAAGAGTTGGGGGTTCGAAAAACCAAGGTGGTGACGAGATGAGGTGGTGGTTGTTTTATGGCCAAGGGTTTTTACTTGGTGACCAAGATGAGTGATGGAGCTGCTTGTGAAGATGTCATGGAGGTGTTAGGGTGAGGGTGTGATGATATCATGGTGGTTCTAGACGTTTTAGGGGTGTTTGGTTTGATTTATACATGACTGTTTTTGGACAGCCAACATCAGTCTTGGTAAAATGGTTGCCATTTACAAACCGTAACTCCGATGAAGCTCAAACCAGTGAGCATGGTTAGATATTTGAGTCCTCTACAACGTTTAGTTTTACATATTTAGGGGTTACTATACAAAAATTTAGAGATGATTTCTGTTTACTATAGGTGTGCAGAATCTACGCACCTTTGTCATTTTGGCTATAACTAATTCATCCGACGTCGAATCGGGTTTGAATCAACCGGAAAAACGATCACAAGACATAGGGCTACAACTTAGTACTTTTACTTAATACCCAAAGCCTATTGATTTTTCCCAGATCCTATGTTTTGTCAACGGATCAGATTTCTAAAAATTATGAACTAGTTTATGGGTGTAACGGGTTTACTAGTGTTTTTGGGTTTTTCTTTGAGTTAAGGCTAGGTTTTAGGATATATTAAGGTGTAGGATTAGTGTTAGGATTATGGTTTAGTGTTTAGGATTAGGTTTTATGGCTTAGTTTTAAGTTTTAGGGCTTAGTTTTGAGGTTAAAGTGAAACTAGGGTTTAGGGTTTCGTTTTAGGGTTTGGAGTTTTTAAAATGTGTATGAGACCTTAGGAGTAGAGTAATTAGGGTTTACATGTTGTATATTGAGTGTAGTAGCTTGTACAAAAGTGGTGGTAAAGAAACTAGAATGAAAACGGAGGAAAATGGCTATTTTGCATGTCATGCTTAATGACTTGTACATTGTGCTCTTAAGGACTTGTATATTTATTTAGAGGGAGTTTATATTTCAAATGTCATGTATTGATACTTTTACACATGCTTTTAATACGTGTACATTGATTTTATATGTATACATTACATATAATTAGGGTTTAGAGGTAAACGTTTAACGTTTAAAGCCTGTTTTGATATAACGTTGTAAATGGTACGTTAAATGGATAATGTACTTGGTAATAATGATGTTAAGATATAGACTTGACATATTAGGATGTTTATATGATATAAACATAGATATAGATGGCATAAGTAGGTTGTGTGAACTTGTTTAGTTTGCTATGCAAACAATGTTATATAATAGAATGTAATAAAGCAAAAAAATTCTCCGTACAAATGTGATCATAATAAAATAGGTTGATTTTGTTTTGATGAAAATTTCGGGTTGTTATAGACTAACATGGTTAGTCCATATTTACTAACACCATTACTCTCATTACCCAACACCCTTAACCCGTTATCCCCTAAACAAACACACCCATTTCCCTCCATTAACACTATTCACCCATCACTCTCACCTCGACCCCTGCTCCAACAGACAAACCCATCACTCTCACAACTCAACCCCACTCCCCAAGGTGCCAATTCCACCTTGGCAATCCCATGATTTTTCATTGGCTATGGGACATCACAAAGAATCAAGGGCTGTGATTCAAGAACTTGGAGAACAAGATAATTGAAGGGCTACGATGAAACTTTTGAAGCCTCTCTCACAACAAGCACAACAGAAAGCTTGTGCACGGCTATAAATATTGTGTGTTTTCACACATTAGGGGGAGTATTTTGATATCTAGTTTTTAATAGCTTATTTATTCTATTTTTCAGCTTATCTTAGTTTAAAATCAGCTTATTGTAACTTTTCTTTAAGTATTGTAAACGTTTTAAGTATTAAGGAAATTTTGAGTTTTTATGTTAAAATCTGTTTACCTTATGCTAATGAATTAATATGTTTAAAAATGGTCTAATAAGCTAAATAAGCTCTTGTTTAATATGTTTTCTTAAAGCCTTACAAACTGTTAAGTGTTTAAGAAAAGTTCACCCCAAAAATTCCACTCCTCAAAAAGAGCTTTTATGGATGATAAAACAGATTTAGAAGGGCTTATGGGTTTTACCAGCGTATCTTTGATAAGCTAGAGCTTGTAGATCAGCTCATTAAGAGCCTATTTGCCCTTGTTTAGAGCAAAGGGCAATGTACTCTCTCCTTTACATTTTATAGCTTTAAACTGCTTATTGCTTATTTCTGCTTATTTACTGTTTATTTACTGTTTATTTACAGCTTTTATATGCTTATCTATGATGTTTGATGCTTATTAATGTTTGCTTAATGTTTAGATTTCACTTGTTCATGTTTTTCATTAAGATCACATTTTTAGCTTAAAAACTGCTTATTTGGTTTGCTTATTATCAAGAGCTTATTAGTGATTGAAATGTGCTTATTTATCCTTTATTAACACTGTGCTTAATCTGTTTTAGCTTTTTGTAGCTTTTATCAAACTGTTATAAGCTTAATATGGTTTTTAAGTTTCTTAAGGGGTGTTTGGCACTAGCAGTATTAACTCATGTTAATACTGCTTGAGTGTCTTTTGACCTTTAAGTCAAATTTGAAAAGCTCAAATTAAGTCTATAAGTCAGCTTGGATCAGTTTTCAAAGTTTAAAAGTCATTTTTAAGATTTTTAGTAATCATATCTTGAATCTGTGGTGTTTTTAGTTTTCTTTGACAGCTTATTTGTTTAAGATTTTGATTAGGTGATATTTAGTGTGTTTTCATGATTGTTTTTAGTTCTAAATGCAGTAGAATAGAGTTTCCAAATTGTGCAATTTGTTACTTGAGTTTTTAGTGTAAATCTTGTTAGCCATTCAATCTATGATTATCCATTAGCCGTAAATTGATTAGTTGATTATTGGGTAATCTATATTTACCTAAAATATCTCTTGATTGATTTGTATAATTAGTGGGTAATTAGTATTTACCTAAAATAACTATTGTATAGAAACTATATATATCTCCTCCCATTATGATGTAAGGCACGAAATCAATAAAAACATAGATTCTCCTATTTACATGGTATCAAGCCAGAAACACTAACCAATCCTTAACAATCCTTTGTTTTCTTTTTTTTTATTTGTTAAAAGTTATGGTGCTAAGGTCATCACTGGCTGAAGGTTGTGCAAGGTCACGACTCTTGATTGATTGTTTCGTGCAAGGTCACGACTTGTTTAATTGTGCTTCGGTCACAATCTGTTCTTTTGGTTTTATTCCTAGTTTACTATCGCTACTGTTCCATTTATATTTTCTTCTCAGAAACATATCAACCTATTCTAAACCTTTACTAAACCCTTATCCATCTCGTCACTGATTTACTCAAATATGTCTGGATCTGATGTCATTAACACTACTCCCTTCTTATCGGACAAACTCTCGTTGGTGACACACCATCACCTTCTCACGCGAGTGCCCGTTAAACTTGATCTTGAAGACTGGAATTATAGATCTTGGGAGTATTTTTTTGATCAACTATGTTCGGGCTATGATGTTATTAAGTTCATTCGTGGAACTCCTACCGATGCTACTCCCACGAGCACATCCGTTCCCTTTACTCCGGATGAGCTTAAAGTCCACAAAATCATCTTATCATGGATTTTTACAACCATCTCAGACCCTCTCCAAAAACGATTGGTAGTAGCAGGACCAAACACGGCTAAGGAAGCTTGGGATATTCTTACTAATATTGTTAAAGACAACAAACGGACTCGTGCTTCCACTTTGAAGACGGAGTTACAGTCTATTCAACTTGGAACTTTAAGTATGGAGGCGTACTTTCAGAAAATCGAGTCTCTTGTTACCACTTTAACAAGTCTTGATTATGTTGTCAATGATGAAGACGTGGTTCACTATGCTATTACCGGACTCCCGGAAAAGTATAATCAAGTTTGTGGGTATATGCACTATCAAACCACCTTTCCCGATCTTAAGATGGTGCGTTCTTTGTTGGTTGCAGTGGAGATGCGTTTGAAAACTAAGGAGGTTTCCCTTCCCTTGGACTCTTCTTCCCCTATCATGGCGACCGTGTTTTAATTTCGCAAAGGGCTCTTGTCATTTTGGAAGTGAGTGTCGTTATGTTCATGACCCTAATGCTAAACCTCATGACTTTGGTACCTCGAAAGTGTCCAACACCTCTAATACAGATGCCTTGCTTGTCCAACTTTTGGAGAAACTTAACCTAAAAAATAAGGATGCATCTACGAATTGTTCTATAGTAACTTCAACTAAGGATACTCCTCCTATTAGTCCATTACCAGTTGCATATTCCACTCAACACAACTCTAGCCCAGCTTGTTACTTGCCCTAGCCCATTAGTAATTATTTGGCTCCATCAGGTTTTGGTTATCCAACCGGCTCAGCATCACTACTCCATCCGGCCCGGTACATCTTGCCAGCCCAAACCAATACTCCACCACCAGGTTTTGGTTTAATACCAGCCCAGTACCACATGTCTATATCCCAGCTGGCCCAACCTGGTCTTGTTAACCAACCGTCCCTAGCCCAACAGGTTGGTACTCATACTACTGGCCCGATTGGTTCTGGTTCGACTAACACAGGTCATGCCACTCTTTTACCGCAAGCATTCACTGTCGAAACATTACATGACCCAAATATTGGTGCCTGGAATATGGACACAGGTGCGAGCTCTCACTTGAACAATTCAATTAATAGTTTAAGTACGGTTTTTAATTCGTGTTTGTACCCATCTATCGCTGTTGGTGACGGTCACTCCATTCTCGTCACAAACACGGGACATAGCATATTGCCAACTCTTTCTCGACCTTTACATTTAAATAACGTCCTTATCACACCTCATATTGTCAAAATTTTGATTTATGTTCGTCAGTTTGTCCGTGAAAATAATTGTACTATTGAATTTGATGCTTTTGGTTTTTCTGTTAAGGACTTTCTAACGCGCCGGGTACTTCTTCGATGTGATAGCACCGGGGATCTCTACCCAGTAACACCTCCTTCACCAATTCCACACACTTTTCTTGTCAATCAACATACGTGGCACCAACGACTTGGACATCTAGGCAGTGACGTGCTACGTCGTCTTATTTCTAATAATGTTATCTCATGTAATAAAGAGAAACCTCCTGTGCTTTTTCATGCTTGTCAGCTTGGCAAACATGTGAGGCTTCCGTTTGACAGTTCGAGTACTATTGTTACTTCATGTTCTGACATCATTCACTCGGATGTGTGGACTTCACCCATCCCGAGTTTGTTTGGGTTTAAATACTATGTTTTATTCTTAGATCATTACTCTCACTTTGTTTGGGTTTATCCATTGATTCATAAATCTGATGTGCTATCTAAGTTTATGTTATTTCGTAATTATGTGCGCACGCAATTCAAGTGTGAAATACGTTCTTTTCAGTGTGACCATGGCGGTGAATTCGACAACCGCACCCTTCATAAACTTTTTGCTGACAATGGCATCCAGTTTCGTTTCACATGCCCTAAGACATCTCAACAAAATGGTAAGTCTGAACGCATGGTTCGCACCATCAACAATATTATTCGAACCTTACTGTTTCAAGCCAATCTCCCACCAACTTTTTGGGTTGAGGCACTCAATATGGCCATTCACTTACTTAACATTTTACCTTCCACAGCAATCGCCAATGATATACCCTTTACACGCATGTTTGGTACCCAACCCGATTATAGTCTCTTACGTACATTTGGTTTACCCTCACTTATATCCCGATCATAAACTTAAACCCCGTGCTACACCCGGAATTTTTTTGGGACATACTTCTAACCATCGCAGTTATCGGTGTCTTGACTTACACACAAATAAGATCATTATCTCTTAGCATGTTACATTTGATGAGACAGTGTTTCCTTGTGGATCCACCCAATCCGCCTCAGTGCCTTCCTATACATTTCTAGATAAACCCGATATTAACCCACCTTCCGTTTCCGTTTCCACCATCCAACCTCCTGTTCACGAACCTACTACACCCCCTACTAGTCAGACTCATGCGGCCCACTTATTATCTCCCACGGCCCAAACACTTATAACTCCACATTCAACCGAATCAAATGACCACGCAGCCCCCTCATCCCCAAATTCATCCCAACACGTACCTACTATTATACCAGACCCCCCTAACCCAAATCCTGATTCGGTTCACCACATGGTCACTCGTTTCCGTGTCAGGACTAATCGTCCTGTTGAGCGTCTCACTTGGCGGATCTGTCTTCATATGCATGATCCTCGGGAGCCTTACTTTTCAGCTCTTAAGCGGAACTTGCGTTATGTTTGTGGTACTTTGGATTATGGTTTGCAGTTATTCTCCTCTTCTACTACCGACTTGGTGGCTTATTCAGATGCAGATTGGGCTGGCTGCCCTACTACTAGACGATCGACTTTAGGTTACTGTATCTTTCTTGGCA
The DNA here is from genome assembly GCA_026074375.1 of Tanacetum coccineum. NCBI lineage: Eukaryota > Viridiplantae > Streptophyta > Magnoliopsida > Asterales > Asteraceae > Tanacetum > Tanacetum coccineum. Next base: position 40,127 of record BQNB010010917.1, read on the forward strand.
ACAATCTACTCTCCTGATCTGCTAAGCGTCAACCGACGCTTTCTCGTTCCAGTACCGAGGCAGAATATCGTGGTGTTGCAAATGCTGTTGCTGAGACCTATTGGTTACGCAACTTATTGCGTGAGTTACATACTCCGTTGTCTTCCGCTACGCTTGTCTACTGTGATAATGTCAGCGTAGTTTATTTATCTTCTAATCCTGTCCAGCATCAACGTACGAAGCACATTGAGATTGATATCCACTTTGTTCGTAATCTGGTTGCTACTGGTCAAGTTCGGGTTCTTCATGTTCCTTCTCGCTATCAGTTTGTAGATATCTTTACTAAAGGCTTACCTACTGCTTTGTTTGAAGAATTTCGTTCCATTTTGAGTGTTCGGTGTCCTCTCGCTCAAACTGCGGGGGAGTGTTAGCCATTCAATCTATGATTATCCATTAGCCGTAAATTGATTAGTTGATTATTGGGTAATCTATATTTAGGAAAAATATCTCTTGATTGATTTGTATAATTAGTGGGTAATTAGTATTTACCTAAAATAACTATTGTATAGAAACTATATATATCTCTTCCCATTATGATGTAAGGCATGAAATCAATAAAAACATAGATTCTCCTATTTACATATTAGAGGATAAATAGGCCCAAGCCCGGTTTGTGAGCTTTGGGTCCGCTAGGGTTTCATATGTAATCTCCTATATATTATGCTTAATAATAAAGTAATACCAACGGGGTTTTATCATTGTCTAACATGGTATCGGAGCAGGTCTGATCCTCAGACCTAAGTGGTTGCGTAGAGCCGCCTCCTTTAAACCACCCCGTCAAACCCTAAAATAATAAATTATTTTGCTATCTCCACTATCAACTCCTAAAAACAAATCACACAACCATAACAAATCTTCATTCTCGTTTCGCATCAATTAAGCAGCAGTCCACCAAAGTCACAATAAACCTGGATCTATCTGATCCCATCAATTGAACCCAAAAAGAATGAAAGCATTGGGATGTTGTTTAATATTGGTGAGTTCATTGAGACTGGCCTTTTTTATGTTGGTAAAAAAAATTGCTTGTTCAGACATCAATTAACTGATGGTGACATCACTCAAGGCAATGGAAAGAAAGTTGTTCTTGGCAAGGCAATGATGATGTTGAGATGAAGATCTCGAAGTTTCAAAAGTGCTCTTGTTTACTTTTTAAATTGTTTACTTCTTTTTTAAGTTTTGTTTTTTATTTTTTTTGTGTTGAGAGAATACTTTGAATTATTCTCCGTTTTAGGGATACTTTGAATTATCCCGTAATTTGTGTTGGTGAGAATACTTTGAATTATTCTCCATTGGGATACTTTGAATTATCCCGTAATTTGTGTTGGTGAGAATACTTTGAATTATTCTCCGTTATATGGATACTTTGAATTATCCCATCATTTGTGTTGGTGAGAATACTTTGAATTATTCTCCGTTATATGGATACTTTGAATTATCCCATCATTTGTGTTGGTGATTTGTGCTAAGGTCATAAATCCACACAATCCGTTGTTTGTGCTTAGGTCACGAGCCATTTTATTTTTTTTTTTAATTAAGTTTTTGTTTTTATTAGGTTAATGTTTTTGTTTTCTAGTTTACTACTCTAGTCCGAGCTTTAGCGATTTCACCGCTCGGACTACAGGGGAGTATTAGAGGATAAATAGGCCCAAGCCCGGTTTGTGGGCTTTGGGTCCGCTAGGGTTTCATATGTAATCTCCTATATATTGTGCTCAATAATAAAGTAATACCAACGGGGTTTTATCATTGACCACTATTTACATGGTATCAGCCATTAAGATCTTAAACCCTAATCACGTATCTTCCGCTCAAAAACACTAACCTTCTTCACAAAATAGTAGTCCTCCGGTCATCGACAACTCGTCGATGATTTGGAGGGATCCTTGTCAAACCCTAAATCAAAAAAAAACTAGCCGCCATCGTCATCATCACCAGCCCTCAAAGAAAAGCATGACGTCATCATCACCAGCCATCCTTCCAATATTATCGTGATCTTTTTACATGTGTCAGATCTGAAGATCTGTTTCCTGATCAACAAGACCGTGGTGCAGCAGCTATTATGTTTTTTTTAAGTTTTATTATTTGTTTGTTGTGTTGGTGATTTGTGCTAAGGTCACAAATCCACACAATCGTTATTTGTGTTGGTGATTTGTGCTAAGGTCACAAATCCACACAATCGTATGTTGTTGTTCGTGCTTCGATTATATTGGTTTATCCAGGTTTATGAGTTCATGACTTCAAGTTTGAAGATTGTTTGAAGACGCTTGTTGTCGGATGTCTTCATCGCTATTATTTCTTTTAATGTTTTTTTTTCTTTTCTTTTCTAGTTTACTACTCTAGTCCGAGCTTTTGCGATTTCGCCGCTCGGACTGCGAGGGAGTATTGGTGAATAAATAGGCCCAAGCCCGTTTGTGGGTTTAGGGTATTAGGGTTTTACCACTATAAATAGTGGTCAATAATAAATCATAACTTAAAAAGTTTTTTCTATCATCTGTGAAGTCTTGTTTGAGTTTTAAAGTTTTTAAAAGCCATTTTTCAATCACTAATTTAGCTTAGTTAATGTTAATTTTAGGATTTAAAATTGAAAGCATAAGTTCTTGGTAGTATAAGCTCAATCTGTTTTCACTTTATAGCTTAATTCCTGTGCTTATTTGGTCTTAATTCTTAGCTCAAAGTTGGCAATTTTTCATTTAAAACTGTTAGTTTATGCCTACTGCCTTAATGCTTCTAAGTCCCTTTCTAGCTTATTTTATTTGCTTATTTTTGTTCCCTAGTGCTTATTAGGGTCTAGTAATAATCTTTTTTTTGAACTTATTTGTTTTTCCTTGTTGCTCATTAGGTCTAAAAAGCTAAACAGTTAGCTCTTTAGTCACTTAGTTTTAAAAAGTCTAAACTGTCACTTAAGTTAGCTTATTTCTAGCTTATCTTTAAGTTTTGTAAAAAAAAATTCTTTTTTAAAGTTTGTTATATTTGCTTATACTATAGCTTTTTAAAAAGAAAAATAAAAAAAAGTTTTATTAAAAAGGGAAGCCACAGGGTTCGAACTTGTGACCTCCCCCTTTCTCATAGCATACACCTTAACACACACTCCCTCAACCATCTGCCCTTGGGACTTTTTCGTTTATTACTTCACAAAACTTTTCTTTTATCACCTTTTTAGCCATTTAAGCTTTATAGCCCTTTTTAGCTTATTAACAGCTTATTTTAATAAGTTGTTTGAACCAATTTATTTTTCTTAGGCTTAGAATTGTTAGAAGTACTTTTCATAAATTTTTTAGCTTTTTTCAAAGTCTTTTGGTATTTTTTAATTAATATGTATTAAGCTTAAAATTGTTTGTTTTTAATTCATAATAAATAAAATAAAAGTCAAAAAAATATAATTCTTTTTTTTAAATTTTCTTTTATAATTTAGGACTGTTAAAAGTTAAATTTGCATTTTTAGGGTTAAAATTTTAGGATTTAGGTTTTTAAGGCTCGGGTTTTGAATCCCGTTATCGTTTTCGTGTTTTAACTTTAATTGCTTTCGTTTTAGGCTTGATTTTATTTATTTTTGCATATTACTTGTAGAAATAGAATCCCAAATCAAATATTGATAATTCAAACACGCGATCACAAACTTAATCACGATTTTCAATTCACGCCTCGTCGGGAAACGACTCGGGAAGGTTTTTGGATTTACTTTGGTTAAAAGTAATCTTTTAAAACCCTTACGGAATACTCTTCTTCTATAATTGATATTATCCTTATATATTTATATTATATTTATATACTAAGGGGGCAAATCAATTTTTTGCGCCGCTGTCGGGGAGGCTGTGAAACGATTATCGTGTTACGTTTGAAGATTAGTGATTTGAAGACCCTTCCCCGTGAAGTTTTTGTTTTCATTTGTGAATATATAAAATATAAAAATACAAAAATATTTTATTTGTAGATTTATTCTCTATTATAATAAACAATAAAAATAATCACAAATACTTTTCCTAAAGTATTTAAAATACCAAAAAAAATATACAACAAAAGAAACCGTAATGTCAATTGTTAGATCAGCTCACCTTTAGATTACAAACTATAAGAGAGGTTTAAGGAGGGTTGATACAACGATCATCGACCCGAAAGGAAAAGGTTTTTAATACGCTTCGCGCTGACCCGTTCCTCCGCTTCTTTGTAAGTAATTTAGAGAGCTACCGTGCACCTTTGATTTTTCGGTCCCAAATATATTTTCTCGTGTTTAAAATGCATAAAAATCTAAAAAATATTCTTCGTAACCCCATTTTGTTTAATTATTCTCTTTATCCCTCTTTAATTCTATCATCATGTATGGGTTTAAAGAATGTTCGTCTTGTAGAGCTTTGTATAATAAAGAATATTGTTGTTCAAATGTGAGTTCGGTAGATAATTTTGTTCCTGATCCTAATCCGATCTCTTATGATGAAACCCCCGACTCATCTAAACAACCACCACATAATTGTTCCAAGTGTGAAGGTCCGTTTGGTGGTCTATATTGTCGACAATGTACTTGTGAGCGGTGTAGAAGAAATTATACGGATGAAGTTTGTGCTTTATGCTGTTATGAAGTTGAAAAATCATTCGTTAATAATTTCAAATCCAAATTCTTTCATTGATTCTCCAAATATTCTCAACCCACCTCCACAACCCCAGACGTATTCTTGTGAGTTTTGTGGAAACAATTCTCATTATGGTTACGATTGTCCACCTCAAGTTCCGTTTATCTATAATCCGGAACCGTGTTACAATCAAGACTTTGATAATGATTTCCCACAAAGTTTTCAAAGTTACCCACAACAATATCTTTGTTGTGAAAACTGCGTGGGTCCTTATGAGACTTTTCAGTGTCAACCGTTGAACCAAAATTTCTATGAACCTAATCTTTGCTATAATTCTAATTCTTCCGGTTTTGACCAATATCAACCCCCACAGTATACCGTCATTCATCAACCTCCTCAAGAAACGAGTGTGCAAGCCAGAGAAAACCTAATGAAATCTATACAAACCTTCTTAAAGAAGTTTAATCGTATATCTTTTAGAGAAATGCCAAAGGTTTTATTGCTAGCTTGGGAGAAATTTTTTGAAATTAAGCATGCTTTTAAAGAAAAGTAACATCAACCAGAGGATATACAAGAATTGCTTCGTAAACTTCTTAAAGATTTGCAAATTATAAGTGAGGAGCTGCCAGATTATATTAATACTCCGAACTAGAATTGTCCTACCTTCTACGACAATGATGATGAAGATGATGACGAGGAGTATACTATTGCAATCACACCCGTCTTACCAACTGTGGAACCCGATAACTCTCTAAGCATGGGGGACGAGCATCTTAGCACTATTCCTGAAAAGAAAGAGTCTAGTGTTGAGGACCTTGTCCCGATCCCAAGTGAGTCCGAGGGTATTTCCGACAGTATGTGTGATGTGCCTTTTTGTGAAAATTCCCACCCTCTTGAAACTTTAAAAGATCCATCTAAGATTTATTCGATCCCAACGATGATTATGCTTCGAGTGATGAAGATCCTGTTTACAGTGAGGACATCAATTATGTCGATGCATCACCTCCCGATTTTGAGCTCGTCGGCTTAGAGGAGGTGAAGGATTTTGACACAGAAGATGGAGAGATTGATACTGATATTCTTCTAACAATCAAGGACGATATTCTTCATGAGAAATTACTGAATATCAATCTTCTTATTGCTAAGATCGAAGCATTAAAGGATAATCCCACTCCATCTACTGATTCTGTACTCAAGTCTCCATCCTCATTTCCTAACTCTTTCTTGGAGGAGACCGACACTTCTGATAATTCTTTACTCGAATCCCAGATTTTCTGCTTTGATATGGAAGAGAAAAGTAGTGGCAATCCCACTTCTCATTTTGATTTATCTCTTCCAGATTATGAAGCATTCTATTGTGATAATGAGCCCGATTCAAAACATTTCACTATAGATGTGGTGGAGGATATTTTTAATAATCCAACAAGAGAAATTTATGTTCATGTGCCTAATGTCTTCCCCACCCATCCCTCCCTTTATTTGGATTCGGACTTCGCTCCTTCTGATGATTCCATCATATCCGATCTTGTAGTTTCTTTTCCTTCCGGAACTAGAAACAAGATTTTCGATCCAGGGATATTCATTAAAGTCCAATCCAAGAGATTTCTATCACCGAATGAATTTTCTATCTCATTCATCCGTGATCCTCTTTCTCTAGTTTTTGACACTTTGCTGACATTTTCATCCAAAAATGAGGAAAAAGTTTTCAATCCTGGTAGTCTTTCTTCAAATGAGGAAAAATATCCTCACCTCTTATCTCATCAGGGCTTTAATCCTTTAAAGATCATTTCTGATTTTTCTGAAAGCCCGATGATGAATTCTGGAGGGGACATTCCTATCTTAGATGTTCTGTTTCTCCATTTCTATCCTCCTTGACCAACTTAAGTATAGGATTTTTATCCAAGCATAGTAACTCATTAATAACAAGAGCACTTTCGTGGTTGTCACCCATGTTTATCCTAATATAATTATAATAGTAGTAATGAATAAGTGTGACGTGAGAAGGTTCGCCTCTTCCTTTCTTGTGTTTTGTGGTTTGTGTTGTATGTCCAAGATTGCCCCAGATTATGAAGACTCTCGTGCTTATGGTTTGTCCTTGCGTTCACTCGAGCTTCCAATCCTTTGCATGATTATGAATCCATATCCTAATCTTATTGACAAACGTTATCTTTTAGCATAACTTAATAAACGGCTAATTTACGTAGAGACCCTATCTAAAAACTTGAGGACAATGTTCATCCTAGTATAGGGGGGATCTATTCATTTGATTGTGCCTGCATTCCGTTGTTTCACTAATCTGATTTTTAACCACCAAAATCCAAAAAAATGAAAAAATTTAACAAATTATCAAAAATAAAGTAAGTGTTTTAACACCATGTTGACTTTCCCTGCTGGGTAAATAAGAATAAATTATGACTCACGAGCGTGTTTGACTCTTTAGCTTTGTCCCATCACCTTTATAAATTAGTCTACAGCTATATATCTTGACTAAGCAAATCGCAATCTTTTATTAAAGATTTTAAATTTTCGAAGAACTAGAAATGATAGAGTTAAGTATGAGTTAGATGCTAAACAAGGATTATTGCGGAAATCTAAGAGCTCATAAGTGTAGTTGTGGCTTTTTCCTCCCATAAGCTTCTAATCGTACTAATAATACTTGCTCTTTTCGAAATCAAAACATAAATCAACTATTTTTGAAATATAGTCGATACAATAATTTTTATTTAGCTAGTTCAAATTTATACTTAAATTTTCTAAAAAGAAATTCTCTATATCGTGGTAATATAAAGTTAAAAAAATAAATAAAAAATGAGTAAATTTTAAAACAAAAAAATAAAATATCTTGGCTGATAAAAGTTGACTGCTCTTGCCGGCTCACAAAAAAAACACGATGTGGCCAGTCTTTCTAAATAAGGCCAGAGTAAATTATCCAAACTGATAAAAGTTTGGCTCATCTTGGCTGGCTCACAACCATGTTTAGGCCTTTAAAAAGGTCGAGGAATTTCCTTCCGTTTAAAGATGTAAAATATATAAGTGTAAATTTATGTATTTAAATAAATATAGGGAAAATCTCTTTTTCATAAATTTAAATATGCGTTTGAACTAAGAACTTTCTTTTAAGTTGTGGTTTTTTCTAAATGAATAGTTATTTTAAGCGGAAGCCTAAGAGTTCTTGAAACCAAAGGTCCGTGAGTGTCCTATACTATTCTCATGGTGTCATAAGCCTGTCCACCTAAGCCGGCCGTCAGGCTGGATTCCCGATAAGAAAGTCCTACATGAATATATCTCGCCTTAAAAATCCATAATTCTTTGGGTGAACGTGAAGCATAGAAATATTAACAATTTTTTCCTTAAAAGCTTGATCCCCATGGTGAAATTCGAAATTAAGCACATTCACATATTAATATATAATAATTGTCGGGAGTGAAAAGTTTCACAAGTTACAAGTATGAGTAGTGTTAGCATCTTAACTTATATTTAACGATGATTTCATTTTTGAGCTTGGTTTGGGACAAGTGAAAAACCAGGGACGATGAATTTATCCTTTTTGGGCATTTTAGGATTGAAGTGCTTCTTATTCTGTGACCCTAAAAGTTATGAAAATAACGAAAGTCAAACATGTTAGTTAGTATAAAAAGAAAAAAGAAAAAGAAAATAAAATAAAAATATGTGTGGTAATTAGTGTAGGTTTATAAAAATGGTCAAAACGGGGCTTTTCAAAACTAATGAGTCTTTAATTCCCTTTGATGAACACTTAGCTACTTTTCGAGGTAATTAGTCGAGGAGGATTGAGATTCTTGGTTTTCTAAAGTGTTTACTTATGGCATTGCGTGAGGACACGGCAATAGTTTAGTATGGGGGATTTTTGTATGTTCTTAATTACACATACCTTTTACCTATAAAAACGAACCTAAATGACCAAAAATGGACATAAAATGCCAAATATATGTTTGTTTTGCTTTGTATACTATGCAGGTAACAGATATTCACTAAAGGACAAAAACGAAGCCAAAACCGACAAAACCGAGCACGAGAATGGAAAGAGCGTAAAAAGTCAAAATCAAAGTCAAAGTCAAAAAGTCAAAGACAAAGTCGAAGCCAAAGACGTGTGCATGGACCAACCTACACCAAAGTTAATGGGTCGAGTCAGCCCATTAATCATCAATCATAAGCCTTAAGCTTTTAAGCCCTTATAAAGCCTAAAGTCCAAAACCATATTAACCGGCCCAATTTATAAGCCCAAAACACTTAACCCATGTACCCGTTAAAACCATTACACCACTAGTCCCGGGGGTTTTACACAGTTAGTCCTTAAGGACTAACATGGTTAGTCCATATTGACTAACACCATTACTCCCATTACCCAACACCTTAACTTGTTATCCCCAAAACAAACACACCTATTTCCCGCCATTAACACTATTTACCCATCACTCTCACCTCGACCCCTGCTCCAACAGACAAACCTATCACTCTTACAACTCAACCCCACTCCACAAGGTGCCAATTCCACCTTGGCAATCCTATGATTTTTCATTGGCTATGGGACATCACAAAGAATCAAGGGCTTTGATTTAAGAACTTGGAGAACAAGATAATTGAAGGGCTATGATGAAGCTTTTGAAGCATCTCTCACAACAATCATAACAGAAAGCTTGTGCTTGGCTATAAATAGTATGTGTTTTCATACATTAGAGGGAGTAGTTTGATATCTAGTTTTTAATAGCTTATTTATTGTATTTTTCAGCTTATCTTAGTTTAAAATCAGCTTATTGTAACTTTTCTTTAAGTATTGTAAACGTTTTAAGTATTAATGAAATTTTGAGTTTTTATGTTAAAATTTGTTTACCTTATGCTAATGAATTAATATGTTTGAAAATGGTCTAATAAGCTAAATAATCTCTTGTTTAATATGTTTTATTAAAGCCTTACAAACTGTTAAGTGTTTAAGAAAAGTTCACTCAAAAAAATTCACTCCTCAAAAAGAGCTTTTATAGATGATAAGCCAATTCTGGAAGGGCTTATGGGTTTTACCAGCTTATCTTTGAGATAAGCTGGAGCTTGTAGATCAACTCATTAAGAGCTTATTTACCCTTGTTTAGAGAAAAGGGCAAGGTACTCTCTCCTTTACATTTTATAGCTTTAAACTGCTTATTGCTTATTTCTGCTTATTTACTGTTTATTTACTGCTTTTCTATGCTTATCTATAATGTTTGATGCTTATTCATGTTTGCTTAATGTTTAGATTTCACTTGTTCATGTTTTTCATTAAGATTGCATTTTTAGCTTAAAAACTGCTTATTTGGTTTGCTTATTATCAAGTGCTTATTAGTGCTTGAAATGTGCTTATTTGTCCTTTATTAACACTGTGCTTAATTTGTTTTAGCTTTTTGTAGCTTTTATCAAACTGTTATAAGCTTAATATGGTTTTTAAGTTTCTTAAGGGGTGTTTGGCACTAGCAGTATTAACTCATGTTAATACTGCTTGAGTGTCTTTTGATCTTTAAGTCAAATTTGAAAAGCTCAAATTAAGCCTATAAGTCAGCTTAGATAAGTTTTTAAAGTTTAAAAGTCATTTTTAAGGTTTTTAGCAATCATATCTTAAATCTGTGGTGTTTTTAGTTTTCTTTGACAGCTTATTTGTTTAAGATTTTGATTATGTGATATTTAGTGTGTTTTCATGCTTGTTTTTAGTTTTAAATACAGTAGAATAGAGTTACCAAATTGTGCAATTTGTTACTTGAGTTTTTAGTGTAAATCTGTCAAGTCTTGTTTGAGTTTTAAAGTTTAAAAAGCCAATTTCAATCTCATTTTTAGGGTAGTTAATGGATGTTAATGGATCTGATTTTCTCTACATAAGCCCCTTGGATGGTGAGCTTAATCTTTTAAGCTTTTTGTGGTTTTAGAATAGCTTTTGCTAGCTTATTATAGGGCCTGCAGTTTAAAAAGCCATTTTTCAATCACTAATTTAGCTTAGTTAATGTTAATTTTAGGATTTAAAATTGATAGCATAAGTTCTTGGTAGTATAAGCTCAATCTGTTTTCACTTTATAGCTTAATTCCTGTGCTTATTTGGTCTTAATTCTTAGCTCAAAGTTGGCAATTTTTCATTTAAAACTGTTAGTTTATGCCTACTGCCTTAATTCTTCTAAGTCCCTTTCTAGCTTATTTTATTTGCTTATTTTTGTTCCCTAGTGCTTATTAGGGTCTAGTAATAATCTTTTTTTAAAGTTTGTTATATTTGCTTATACTTTAGCTTTTTAAAAAGAAAAATAAAAAAAAGTTTTATTAAAAAGGGATGCCACAGCGTTCGAACCTGTGACCTTCCCCTTTCTCATAGCATACACCTTAACACACACTCCCTCAACCATCTGCCCTTGGGACTTTTTCGTTTATTACTTCACAAAACTTTTCTTTTATCACCTTTTTAGCCATTTAAGCTTTATAGCCCTTTTTAGCTTATTAACAGCTTATTTTAATAAGCTGTTTGAACCAATTTATTTTTCTTAGGCTTAGAATTGTTAGAAGTACTTTTCATAAATTTTTTAGCTTTTTCCAAATTCGTTTAGTATTTTTAATTAATTTTTTAAATTAAAACTGTTTTTAATTCATAATAAATTAAATAAAAGTCAAAAAAATATAATTCTTTTTTCTAAAATTATTTTTAATCATTTAGGCCTGTTAAAAATTAAATTTGCATTTTTAGGGTTAAAATTTTAGGATTTAGGTTTTTAAGGCTCGGGTTTTGAATCCCGTTATCGTTTTCGTGTTTTAACTTTAATTGCTTTCGTTTTAGGCTTGCTTTTATTTATTTTTGCATATTACTTGTAGAAATAGAATCCCAAATCAAATATTGATCATTCAAACACGCGATCACGAACTTAATCACGATTTTCAATTCACGCCTCGTCGGGAAACGACTCGGGAAGGTTTTTGGATTTACTTTGGTTAAAAGTAATCTTTTAAAACCCTTACGGAATACTCTTCTTCTATAATTGATATTATCCTTATATATTTATATTATATATTTATATACTAAGGGGGCAAATCAGGTTGTTCATATAAGGATTTTTTGGCTTGTAACCTAAAAGAGTACGACGAAAAGGGAGGTACTATAGTCTATACCCGTTGGATTGAGAAGATGGAGTCAGTTCAGGATATGAGTGGATGTGGAAATAACCAAATGGTGAAGTACACTATTGGTTCATTTGTTGGTAAGGCTCTTGCGTGGTGGAACTCTCAGATCCACATACGAGGCCGAGAGACCGCTGTTGGCATGGCATGTGAAGAATTTAAGACTTTAATAAGGGTGGAATTTTGTCTGATCAATGAGATGCAAAAACTGGAAACTGAGTTTTGGAATCACGCAATGGTCGGGGCTGGCCATGCTACGTATATTGATAGGTTCCATGAGTTGGCTAGCTAGTTCCTCATCTAGTTACCCCTGAAAACAAAAGGATTAAGAGGTACATCTATGGCCTTGCTCCACAGATCTGAGGGATGGTGGCAGCAATGGAGCCAACGACAATCCAAAAGGCTATGCAGAAAGCTGGTACACTAACTAATGAAGCTATTAAGAATGGATCACTAAATAAGAACCCTAAAAAGAGAGGAAATAGTGGAGAGCCTAATAAGGATAGGAATGTGAAAGATGATAACAAGAGAACTAGGACTGGGAATGCTTTGCTATAACCGATAACCCAGTGAGGAGAGAGTACACTGGAATAGCTCCTAAGTGTGTAAACTGTAACCTGCACCACTCACCTGAGTCGCCTTATCGCGCTTGTTTTAACTGCAACCGCCTTGGACACCTTGCTAAGGATTGTAGAGTAGTACCTAGGATGGTGAACCCAGTGAATGCTAGAAACCCAACTGCTGCCCATGGATCATGTTTCGAATGTGGTGGTACTGATCATTTCAAGGCAACATGCCCTAGGTTAAACCGAGCACAAAGACCAGGGGGATACCGTCCAAACCAAGCTGTGGCTAATAATGGGGGACAAGGTCGTGGGAATAATGGCAACCAGGCACGTGGAAGGGCATTTATGCTGGGAGCAGAGGAGGCTCGCCAGGACCCAAACATTGTGACGGGTATGTTCACTTTAAACGATCACTATGCTAGGACTCTATTTGATTCTGGTGCCGATTATAGTTTTGTTTCCACTACTTTCATACCTCTGTTAGGCATAGAGCCTAGTAACTTAGGTTTCAGTTATAAGATTGAAATAGCTAGTGGTCAACTAGTAGAGATAAACAAAGTCATTCGAGGATGCAAACTAGAGATAAAAGGTCATGTCTTTGACATCGATTTGATACCATTCAGACATGAGAGTTTTGACATGATCATAGGCATGGATTGGTTATCCAAACACAAGGCTGAGATTGTTTTCCATGATAAAGTAGTTAAAATTCCACTACAAAAGGGAAAAGTGCTTAGAGACATAGGAGAAAGACCGAAAGAGAAGGTAAGGCAACTCATAAGTGCAAAAGCCAAAGAGCATAAACATGAAGAGATTGTTGTGGTTAGAGACTTTCCCGAAGTATTTCCAGATGACCTATCAGGATTACCACCTACTCGATAAATTAAATTTTGTATCGAGTTAATCCCTAGAGCAATACCAGTCGCAAATCTCCCTATCGATTGGCACCTTCTGAAATGGAGGAGTTGTTGGGTCAACTCAAAGAACTCCAGGACAAAGCTTTCATTTGACTGAGCTCATCGCCTTGGGGAGCACCGGTATTATTTGTCAAAAAGAAGGATGGTTCCTTTAGAATGTGTATTGACTATAGGGAGTTGAACAAGTTGACCATCAAGAATCGCTATCCACTCCCTAGGATAGAAGACCTATTCGATCAACTCTAAGGATCACAATATTTCTCTAAGATAGATCTTAGGTTTAGATACCATCAGCTAAGAGTGCATGAGGATGACATTCTAAAGACTGCATTTAGAACTCGTTATGGACATTTTGAGTTTACAATAATGCCCTTTGGTCTGACTAATGCACTAACGATATTTATGGATTTAATGAACCGAGTATGTAGACCTTATCTAGACAAGTTTGTGATAGTGTTCATAGATGATATCTTGATCTACTCTAAGACCTGGGAAGAGCACGAAGTGCACCTAGGGTTAGTATTAAAACTGCTCAAGAAGGAGAAACTGTATGCTAAGTTTTCCAAGTGCAAATTCTGGTTGCAAGAAGTACAGTTTCTTGGACATGTGATTAATGGTGATGGTATTCATGACCCTATTAAGATTGAAGCTGTTAAGAATTGGGAAGCCCCTAGAACTCCGTCTAAAGTTCGTTTATTTCTAGGCTTAGCAGGGTATTACCGTTAATTCATTAAGAACTTTTCTAAGATTGCTAAGTCACTTACCATCTTGACTCAAAAGTGTAATATATTTAATTATGGTGAGGAGCAGGAATTGGCATTTCAAACTTTAAAGGATAAGTTGTGTAACGCGCCTGTTCTAGCTTTCCTCGATGGACCGGAAGACTTTGTAGTATATTGTGATGCATTAGGCCTAGGATTAGGTTGCGTGCTGATGCAAAGAGGTAAGGTGATAGCATATGCATCTAGGCAGTTGAAAATACATAAGAAGAATTACACTATCCATGATTTGGAATTGGGTACGGTTATATTTGCTCTCAATATCTGGAGACACTACTTGTACAGGACAAAGAACATCATATATACCGATCACAAGTGTCTCCATCATATCTTTAATCAGAAGGAACTAAACATGCATCAACATCGCTGGCTAGAGTTGTTTAGTGAGTATGACTACGAAATTCATTATCATCCTAGTAAGGTGAATGTAGTAGCTGATGCACTAAGTAAAAAGGAGAGGGTGAAACCTAAGAGAATTTGAGCTATGAACATGACCCTACAGTTGAGTATCAAGGATAAGATACTAGCGGCTCAGAAGGAGGCATCTGATGAGCCAGCAGAAATGCAATGAGGGTTAGATGAACTGATAAAACATAAGAGTGATGGAGCATTGTATTACCTAGATCGAATATAGGTTCCTTTGAAGGATGATGTGAGGACCTTGATAATGTACGAGGCCCATAATTCGAAGTACTCCGTACATCCAGGATCAGACAAGATGTATTATGATCTTAGAGATATGTATTGGTGGCTGGGAATAAAGAAGGATATAACTGTTTATGTTAGCAGATGTTTGACTTGTTTGAAGGTAAAGGCTGAGCATCAGAGGCCATCTGGCTTGCTGCAGCAACCTGAAATCCCTGAGTAGAAGTAGGAGAGAATAGCAATGGACTTTGTTACGAAGCTACCAAGGACTAGTAGTGGGCATGACGCAATTTGGGTCATTGTGGACCGGTTGACTAAGTCTGCTCATTTTCTGCCTATACGTAAGGACTATAAGATGTGAGGCACGGTGTGCCAATCTTAATCATATCTGATCGTGATAGTCATTTCACATCAAGGTTTTGGCAATCAATGCAAGAGGCACTAGGAACTCGGTTAAACATGAGTACGACTTACCACCCTCAGACCGACGGTCAGAGTAAGCGTACTATCCAGACCTTGGAAGACATACTTAGAGCATGCATCCTTTAATTCGGGGGAAGTTGGGATGTTCATCTTCCATATGTAGAGTTCTCATATAACAATACTTATCATTCTAGTGTGAGGTGTGCACCGTTTGAAGCCTTGTACGGTTGGAAGTGCCGCTCACCAATCTTATGGGTCAAAGTTGGAGAAGGACAACTGATAGGGCCTGAGCTAGTGCAAGAAACTACTAAGAAAATCTCACAAATCAATGATAGACTTAAAGCTGCACGTGATAGTCAGAAAAGCTATGCAAACAAAAGGAGAAAACCCTTAGAGTTCAGTATGGGTGAGTATGTATTGCTCAAAGTGTCACCTTGGAAAGGTGTGGTACATTTTGTGAAGAAAGGGAAATTAGCACCTAGGTTTGTTAGACCCTTTGAGGTCACTGAGAGGATCGGTCTAGTGGCTTATAGACTTAGACTACCTGAAGAGCTTAATGGTGTTCATGACACGTTCCACGTGTCGACTCTTAAGAGGTTTTTGGCTGACCCAACACTAAAGATACCTTTAGATGAGATCCAAGTTGATCCTAGGTTGAACTTTGTAGAAGAACCTGTGGAAATCTTAGAGAGAGAGTTCAAGAAACTTAAGCGGAGTAGAATTGCCATCGTCAAGGTTTGATGGAATTCGAAACGAGGACATGAGTTCACGTGGGAGCATGAAGATCAAATTAAACTCAAGTACCCATATCTTTTTAGCTCTAGCACTAGTTGAATTTTGGGTCAAAATTCTTTTTAAGGGGGGTAGAATGTAACCCTTGCACTTTTTTGGAATCTATATGTTCTAATTTAGTCCTTTGACTTTTTGACTTTTTTCATTTCTGTTAGAACAATTACCGTGTTGACGGTGGTGAATCTATGTTGATCTTGGTATTCTATTGATTATGTTACTTGTGATAATCCTTTTAGTGGATTTTATTATGTTGATCATGTTTCGGGAGGTTTGTCCCGTAAATAGCTTGAAAAGCCTAATAACGAGTCCTGACACGTCCATTAATGTTCAAATCAAAATTTAGGAAGTTTAACCTTGAAATATGTCGTGTAAATATCCTAAATTCATGGAAAAGTATTTTTGAGTACGTTAAAAATACTAGGAAGCTTCGAGTAATAGTTTAAAATTGAGATCATTGAGTTTTAAGAGAAACCAACATAAAAAGAAGCAACCCGAGACCCCCTTGGATACCATATTTGGTTTCGAGTCAAGGAGGGAACAAGAAGGCAAAATTTTAGCTTTTGTGTCCCAACCCTAGTACAAGGACCTTTTGTCTTAACCCTTAACATGCATTTCTCATTTCATCCTCAAACATTTTCTTTGTTTTCTCTCCTTGCGGCCTGCGTCCGATTTACACACACACACAAACACTTAAAGTTTTTTACCACTTTGATCAAGAACATGAAGCTTTAAGTATTGGGTTGATTATGGTAGTTGGGGTATCATTTAAACAACGTTTGGGTTGTCGGATCGTGTTTTAACTTGCTTTCAAGACCCTCTTTGTAAGTTATCTTTTTCATGAATATTCTTGTACTTTTAGAGTTCTTATGATGCATAGATAAAATTTGTACGGTGCGTTTCTTAAAAATCGAAAGCGTAAAATTTCAATAAAAATAAAAGGGTGTTTGGTTCGGTTCCAACACAAGACCAAGGGGAACAAGGTTTATTATTTTTATGTCGTGGTTGTGATTAGGGGTGTGAATCGGGTCGGGTAGGTCGGGTCGGGTCAATTCGGGTCAAAGCTCAGAAAAACCATACCCGAACCCGACCTTGTCTAAAACTCGAGTTACTCGGGTTCGGGTCAATCGGGTCGGGTCAATTCGGGTTCGGGTCAACCCGAATTTGAGTAAAATGACAAAAAAATTCTTTTTTTTCTTTTTTAAATAGAAAATCTATTAATTTATATTGAAAAAAATTAAAAAAAAACATTATTCGGGTCAATCCAAACCCGAGTTAACCAAAACGTTTCAACCCGAGACCCGACCCTATTTAGAACTCGGGTTAGTTGGGTTGACCCGAATAAGATTTTTGACCCGAGTGACCCGACCCGAATAAGCTCGGGTCGGGTTCGGGTCGGGTTGGCTTTTTTGACACCCCTAGTTGTGATGGTTGAAAAATATTTGTATACTATGTAGCTTATTTATTCTCTAGCTTAAAAATAAGCTTGTTCGACCCATATTTGGGCTTATATACTTTCGGTTTCGACTAGGACCAAAGAAAAGTGATTTTGGTTATTACCTATTATTGTCCTAATTGTTAAGCCCCCCCCCCCCTATTTTTTGGGGGAGATAGGCTTAGTTTGAGAACTAAACTATCTATTTCTTATTTAGCCTTTATTTAAAAAGCTAAGAAAGAGTGTTTTTGGCTTATTGTAACCCACGCCCAATAAGTCGTGGCTTATTGTGGGCTTTTTAAGGTCCGGCTTATTTTGCATAGCTTATTGATTTGCTTATTTGGATATTCGAAATACCTATTTACGTATTGTATGAACCTTGGTTCGATGTCGGACTTGGAATATTTCGGAATGACTTGTTTTGGCCATGGTAGGCCGCGGCCCAAAATGGAAGCCCAATAAGCTTCAGCTTAGTTGCGAGACTTTTCATTCGGCTTATATTCTATATACTCTCAATACGTATTTAAATCGATTTGTTGAACCAAAATAAGGTTTAAGAGCTAAACGATACTAATTCGGGTTTCCTATTGGTCTCTAAGGACCAATAAAAGAAAACTAGTGATTTTAAACATTTTAAAAGCGGATTTTGATCGAATTATACCTATATATACTAGTATTGAAAAATTAGTCAATTGGAAAGAGTGTTGTGACAAAGCCTTGCGAAAACGTAGATTTGGCCTTTTGGCGAAAGTTGGTAAAATTTAGGCAAGTGTTTGAAAATAAGGTTTATAACCTTGGGGAAACGTTGTACAAACGAACGAGTCATGCTAAAATTTTATAAAAATCATATACTTAGATTTTTACTCAAAAACTTACTTTTGCGACAAAATAATATTATTATTTTAATAAGTCGACTAAAAGACGAAAAATATATTTTATAATTATAAAATATGAAACTCTCTAAGTCATTTTGTATAAATAAACGTTTCATTTCCCATAAACTATACAAGTAATCAAGGTAAATAAGGTTACCGAATGGACTTACCGAAATATATTCTGAATATTTATTTTCAAAGTCTTCTTATATTATTTGTCTATTTTTACTTAAATAGTATAAGTATATTATACTAAGGTATGAACTAGAACATGTTTGAAACTAAGTCGTCAACCATCACACTACCGGTAACGTTAAGGGTGACCGTACAACACACGTCTGACTTCTATGCATCAACCTTAAATACACCTTATGAGAGCGTATATCTAAATTGAACATTAACTGGATTAGGTCGTGTCCGGGCGTCGTTGCACTTGCTTGTTTGATCTTGATCTTGCTACTTTTCACCTTTTTGCTTAAGGTGAGTTCTCGTAGCCCCAATTTTTAACTCTTTTGCGTTGGGGAAAATGATACTCAAATTTGTTTTGAACTTGTTTTCATTGTGCGAAACTTTTATCTTTTTGGACAATGCTATGTGCCTATGACTGCTATGTGAATGACACGAGATTTGATTGAACTTGTTTTGTGGATCTTGTAATCTTGTGAACTTGGGAACTTGTGGATCTTTCGCCGTATGAATAGCTCCAGCTAGTAGGCTTTAGGTGCGTGTGAACTTAGAGTTGAGAACTTTACGCGCATTGGTATCTATATTGTTGGGGATCTTTTATAGTATGGAGTTGCTATGTTGGAATCTAATTTGTTGCATGTATTCACTGTCATATTGCACATTTGTCCACTACTTAAAAACCATGGCACAACAATTGGGTTAAAATCAAACCTACGAGCTCACCAACGTTATGTTGACCTTTTCGAGTATCATTTTCAGGTGTTGTTAATGATCAGTGAAGTCAAGTTGCAAGCTTTAGCAGACCTTAAGAGCATCCTGTATGGATCACCCTTTGAGAGATCTTGCATTTGAAACTTTATTTGAACTTAATCATTTTGAGGATTGTTATCTTGAGACTAACATCATTCCCTGTGTGAAATTTTTGTTGTAAGCTTTGAGACTATGTGATATGTTCTTTGACTTGTCTTCACTCAAGTTCTTACTTGGGGTCGGAGAATGTCACGACACTTTTATGAATGCATTTTAGTTTTTCTCTATCTTGTACCTTATGTTGTGATAATCAATTCTTCGTCACGCCTCGTGTTTCCGCATGAGTCAGGGTGTGACACTTAAAGTTATGATAAAAATATTGAGTAAGATTAAGCACCTTAAGGATTAAGCAATAAAGATTTTTTTTAATCTAATTTGAACTTTTTTACGACTTTGTCAAACATCACTTGTTATCCTTTTGATAGTATGTAAAGTTTCTTTTGAATTCTATGCATTCGATAAACTATATACATTAGACATCAAAACTAAGTAACACAGTATATCGCTTGAGATGTGCTATGATCATCTTATAAAAATACATCGTTGGGTGATTTATAAATTTATTAGACAATTACCCCTGCATACCAACGAGATTTTATAGCGGCAAGCTTTTATAGTTGCATGATTATTTCATACTTTTTTTTGTAAACATAAGTATCAATATGCTTCACTTTTAATCTTAATCACTTTCACTCTCATTAGTTAGACCGTAAACCCTTTTCCGTCCAACTACCAAAACTTGATTAAGAAGTTCTCAACAATCGGCATTGGCATGTCTTCATCATCATCATTATCATCATCATCATCATCATCATCATCATCATCTGGAGATGATAATAACATCATCCAAGTTCAAGTTTATAAATTTGGAATAAAAGCGGATGGGAGCGGGATTGGGAGCGAGATGAAGATGTTATATCTTCTTCGGATAGTTGGGGTCTGATGTTGATTTCCGATTTCAATGTCAGCTCCAGGTTTTTCGCAGGGATAAAGCCTTTCCTCTGCAGGGGCCTTGTGCAGTAAACCCTATACGGGCGGTCACCCATCGTCGTAAAGTAGTCCCCGCGAAGCTTTCGGGAAGAGCTTTACAGGTCTATTAAATTTAAATTCAAGTTTCATGACTTTCTCGAGATTGAATTCCAATCTCAGGGATTCACTACTAATGCTCCTCCTATCCTACTTGCCAATTTCTTAAGCTTTGTTCTTAATATATTATGAGTTGAGAGTTGACTTAGCAAGACTTGCACCCGAATTAAAAAAAAATGGTGTCTTATGTTTTTAAGCTACAAAAGTAGTCTTCTTAGTGACTAAAAACGAACAAAAGCAGTGCAAAAGTAGGTGTTATATAAACGAACATGAACTGAAACAGTGAAAAAACAAACTTATGACGATAATTAAAAGATCATAATATACTAACTTCAACATCAAGATCAACATGTTTTTTATTATTCATTTCCATCAACTTAACTATGAATTACCACAAAAGTATAAAGAAGATTATGGTGTTTGTTTAGTAGAGATTAGGATGAGTTTTGGAAATTATTAAATACAAAAAATCTTCTCTTTTATTTGTGTTTTTGTTATAAATTGATAATTAGTCTGTTTGAAAATATTTAATTCATAAATCGTGCGATTGAAAAGTTGCCATATTATATTTGTCTAGTAGAAATAAATAAGTAAAGTTGCCAAAGATTTTTTTCTAGTAGCAATCGTGTGTTAATACAAGATGAATGAGAGTCTCATTTTAATATTCTTGTTCCATTTGTATTAGTTTACCAATAACATAAAGTTATAATAAACTAAGCCATGACTTGAAATAATGTATTGAAAAGAGTTTTGACAAACATAAAGACTTAAAGTATAAATACAAAACTATTTTCAACGTTTAATCCTTTATAAATCTTATTAAGAATTATACTCCATTGTTTGCGGAACAACAATAGGGATTGAATGACGATGTAAGGTATGAGTGATCTCCAATCTAATAACACTCTGCAAACCAAAGTAATCATTAAGTGCAAAAATGTAAAAACCTAATCCTTTACAATGATCTCTATTTATGTTGCTCTGGTAGGGTAAGAACCCATGTGGGTGATAAGTGCGTGTCCCAAGGTTGATTGAACAAATACATTAGTACATTTGTGTCTATTACAAATTCTAATCTAAGTAAGAGGACAACACACTTTCTAAAGTTAGTGTTGACACTGACCTTGTTCTTATACCCATTTTAGGATAGTTTGACTTAAGGCCAGAGGATAAGTACTTAATCTTATCCCTTCTAACTTATCCCGCCCAATCTTTAGTCTTTAAGTCTTCTCGGTCTTCATTATATTTGAGGAGATCGTATGGGGTTCAGTGAGCTTATTGCCACAGCTCACTCAACCTATTACCTTTTTCTTTGGTTCGGGGACTTCATTCAGTGAGTACTGCCTCACTCAATGGTTGAATCTTCTACTTCGACTCAGGTTGAACACTTAAAGGTAACTAACCGAATGATATTTATTCAGTGACCTGAGTAATGTTTAAGGATATCTAACACTTAGGATATTTTCTATTCAAATCCTTGGTGAAAAATCATTGGGCACTAAACTGGCGCAACAATCTCTCCCGATTTGGATATAAATATAGCCTAAGTGTTTTTCAGTGTAAGTAAATAAATACAACTTCTTCTTACACTGAATTCTAAAAAGCATGTAAAGGATACTGATAACATAAAATACATCAGCTGCTTCTCCCCTATTTGAATATAAATATGCCAGTGACACAAAATATACGGTAACAATATATGTCCCTTAATAACTACTCCGACAGTAATATGGAAAATTCTTTGATAAAACTCTTGTTTTTTGTGATCGAATCAGGAGTTGTGTCACACGATTCAAAAGACGTGCATCACAAGAGGGAATCTAAAAAGGACAAGTGCGAGATCAATCACATATACTAAAACTTATTGATCTTTATGTTCAAATAGACAAAACATGCAATCAATAAAAGTCGATACGAATCTAATAAATGTCCTAATCAATTAGTCTATCAAAATAGCTCTTACGCTTAAGTGGAATCAAAAGCATATGGATCAAACGCCTTTGCACTAAAAAAAGTAAACATAACGAAAGAAAGACTAGCAACACAGTATTCTAAAAGGTGCGCCTTTGCGGCGCCAAGGCGTCGTTAGCGTCGCTAAGGCATGAGACGTGGCCTCCACGTTATGAAACGGACCAAGGTGTCGACTCTAGGCGTGGCGAGAGATGAGGCGTGAAAAAACGCGATATGGCGCGCTAAGGCGTGGCAAGCCTTTTAGATTCAACTCCGATAATTTTTTTTTCAAAATGAAGAATATTACATGTAATGATAGTTTCTTAACTTTATTCATATGTATAACGTTTTATGTAAACTCAATATATACGAAATATGATATAAATATATAAATATTTTCATATTTTGGGCTGCCTTAAGCCACGTCTTAAAAACGCAAAGGCTACGCCATAGCCGCAAATGCGTGAGCCTTGGTCATGCAGCCACGCCACTCCTCACACTATTATAACCTTGTCAGCAAGTAAAAGGTTGATGCAACATCTTCAAATTTTGTGTTTTACTATTAAATGGATATCAGATTACATAAACATATGAATCTAGACAAATTCAATTAAACAAACACATGTCAAGCACTAACAAATTGGCAATCAGCCGACAGAATGACCGGCCAAAAGAATACAAATTTGTGAGTTATGATGTCCATATCAGTTGTTATTCTTGGTTAAGGTCACAAAATGTCTCAACTTTAATTTAAACAAATATAATTATGCACATCTTAAAGGACACAGAATAAAACCCACACTAAGCCACGCAATACCATCCTAAAAAGTAATAACTATATTTTCAGCTTTTCGCTATGAATGGTAGAGTGTATAAGTACGGATTCAGTATGGTTTCTATTAATTGCACAAAGTTGTCCTGAGTTTTGCAGTCCCCTAACCATATGCCAAAATAAATCAAAGATTGTATGTCCTAAAGCACTTGAATTAAGAGATCAATATTACAGATTCTAAGGAACTTTATTTAAGAGATAAAAATGTTGTTGAAAAGGAAATTAAATGATCAAGACCACATTCTGCCGTGATCCAAACTCAGTTGGTACCAAAGGTATTATAAACCACTAAAGTAAAAACATGTAACAAAATCCAGTTGGCTTTCTCAATTTCAGCTTACAAAGACTGTCCAAGCCTTTCCAGAACTAGCCACGAAAATAGCGTTGTCTTACAGGAATGTCCCAATTACACTACAAGAAAAAAGACATACAGGTTATAATGTTAGAAATCAGTTGTTCACAAACGGATATATCTAAAATGGAAAGCTGTGCCATAACCTAAATGGGTCGATTTGTGTTATATTAGCAAGCCAAATAGGTATATTAAAAACATATATTCTAATGGAAACGGTCAGGCAGACTGATAGTCACCCAAATTATATGTGTTTCAAAATGTTTAAAAGTTAAAACTCCTTGACACTTTGTATAAAATATATTAAACTATTTTGTAATAATGCTATAATCGGAAGTCAAACTTTTAAATTTTCTAGTATTGTCTGGGATTCTCCAAGTTTCAGCGGAATTGGTTTTAAACAAATAAACTTACTGCAATACCTATGCTTTCTATATAGAATAAACAACCAGAACTTTATAAAAATAAACCAAGAGAATTTTGTAAATCTATGTCGTTGATAAAAAAAATTTGTGGCAAGATTGAGTTATCAGATTTAGATTTTGCAGGTCAGTATATGTAATTATGAAAGGGCTGAATAAAACTAAAAAGTAAACAGGCATACCCTTCTGCATCTAACAAACAGTGCACCACTATGCTTCACAAGAGAAGTGTTTTCGCTTTCGCAAGAATAGCAGATGACATACTTATCTGTAATGATAAACTTATCAACAAATGTTGTATACAATAGAGGGGATGAAATAAATGGAGATGAAATCAGTTAAGAGTTTTGGAAACTTACCAGCGTATCGCTTCAGAATCCCTTCAAGGTTTTTGGGTACAAATCTTCCATTCAGTTCCAACTTATGATAGCTATCAAGTGACCCAGTCGTACCCAATTCTGCCTCCAAGAAGGTCATAACATGCTCTGGCTTCCTGTGCATGCTGTTCAAAATAACCAGTGAACATTTTAGCAACCGACAAATTCTAAAATATTGAAAAAGTAAAAACAAGCGGCATGGCAACATAATAAAGGGAAACAGGTCTTTTTAGTATGGGTCTAAACCGCCTGGGCAAAGGTGGGTTGAACTCCAAAGCTTTGCCAATTGTAAAATAAAAATACATATGCGTTAAAACAGTGTTAATTATGATTAACAAAGACAACATTTAGACACCAATAACCAAAGTCGTCAAATGTAGACTAATTGTTTTTCTGATTTGAAAGACTTGAAACCTTCCCCTTTAATGTGACCCATTTAAGATGAAACACAAACCAAATTGGTTCATTCACAAGTGAATGGGTTAAAACTCCCACATCTAATTAAAGAAATGGATATGGTGGAAATGATCGTAAAGCAGGACATACGCTTGGCAAAGTTCCTTAAAATTCACAATGGCAGTCTTTTTTATTCCTTCATGACGAACCCGTGGGGGGCTCATATCTCTTCTCTCAACACGACGAGCACGCTGAACAAAGCGAAAAATAACCAAAAAACACTATTAATAAAATGAGCAGAACCTATTTAAATTCAATCCATATCGTTATTTGGTAAATTTACTTGCACTTTCAAATATTATATACCTGTGGATAGTAATAAGCCATTTTAATTGATCAAGTAAGAAGAATCTGCAATTCTAACCTTTCCTGGTCAAGAAAAAGAACAGAAAAAAATAATACTATTAGAACTTCATGACATAGTTAAAGAAACTATCATCGTCCTTGGTGATAATTGAAACACTAATCACATGATAAAACAACCACTTATATCGACGTATGCTACCACATACATGTGACTAGTTAAGCGTGAAGCTAACTCAAATAATAGAAGGAAAAAAACGAAATCCTCACTTGCGTTGTTTTAATAACCAATAAAAGTGCACGTGAAGCACTGATGCTCAAAGAACCCACAAGGCCACAAAACAATTAGGCAACAAGTAAAAAACATGGAGACTACATGCAATCATCAAATTATATGTTACAAATTCAATCGAAACTGATTTTTGTAATGTACAAAATTACTGCTTATTCCAATCACATACAATTAAATAAGCAAACACTGCGAAAACTGCTTGTTTACTTTTAAGATGATCATTTACTTTGGGATGCTTAATTAACTAGAAGCATATTCTTATCTAGAATATAGGACTTATTACAAAGTGTTTATATTAGCTAATTATCAGCTGATCTGGTGCTATTTCAAATAAACTAGTCCATTACAGCGTATTTAATTTAAACACTCAAAAGCTTTACATAACCCTAACAGAAAACGAACCCACTGCCGGCCAAACCATTCGTTAACATACAAAACGATGATAAACAAAACACAAATTTTGATAGCAAACCTGTTTCAAATTACAAACCCTTCAATATATTGTTTACATAGTGCACTAATATTGACCGAATAATAGAATGTGATTCAATTAACAAAAACAGCAGATGTCAAAGCACAGATGAAAGTTAAGAAGTGAATAGATTAACAATACCTTAAAATCGTAAAAAAAAATTTGTCGATTGATTGAAATTTAGGTTTGTATGAGGTTTAATATTATTGAGGCTCGGTGTATATATAGTGGAGATTAAAGATGGAATTACGTGATTTGTTACCTTGCCATGCAAGTCAAGGATTTAACGGACTTGTTTGATTAGATTTAGGAAACAAATGTGTTACAAGTCTAGAAACAATTTTTTTGCGTAAATAATGTTTAAAGCACTAGTTTTAATTCCCGCACATGGCTTAGATATTCTTTTTTTTAAATATATATAATTTTTATTTTTTTTTATTTTATAAGTTATGTATAAATTATTATCGAAATCATATGAAGAGAATATATTTATTAAATCTTTTATATATTACTTAGTAGGATAAGTAGTAATTTTTTTCTTTTGATTTACCTGTTTTCGGACTCGATATTATAAGCCAACTAATCCCAACGAAACTACCCTTTTAGAGCACTCGGTACGGTAACGCCGTGCTCGGCGTTGAGCTTACGTGGCTCCGCCGTTGCCGGCGTTACCACACCGTTCATGGGCGTTGGCCAACGGCGTTGGCCCCTGCGTGGGTGCACCAACGCGCGTTGGTGGCTGTTTTTAAAGAAAAAAATATTTCAAAATCACCCCCTATACAAACGGCTATTTTTTCAAACGGCTATTTTTCAATACCCACTCTATATATATTATACCCCAACTTAACCATTTTACATAAACAAAACACACACTCTCTACACAAACACTCTCTACACAAACACTTTGTACACAAAAATGAATCCATATTTTACAACGAATCCAAATGACATCGATGAAGAACGACAACCAAACTCTTTCGACGTCGATGACAAATCTAACGTTTACTTTCTTCAACAAGCGTATCAGTATCACGAAACGTTAGTAGAAGATGAAAATCGTCCCGTGCTTACACGTAACCCGATCTATCGTGATCGAGAGGGTGCCGAAGATCATTTGATGGGAGACTATTTTAATGAACCTTGTAAGTATCCTTTATACTATTTTCGAAGAAGATACCGTATGAGCCGAAGACTATTTTTGAAAATAGTCGAAGGCATTAGCACTTATGAGGCCGGCCCTCTTCTAAAGCACTTTAAATTCTTTAAAATCCAAGCCGATTGTACGGGTCGAATGAGTCTTAGTGTTATTATGAAATGCACTGCCGCAATACGCCAATTGGCATACGGCACCACACCCGATGCGTTTGATGAATATTTGAAAATGAGTGAGCGTACTGCACATGATTGGCTCTTATATGTTAATATGTGTATTATTGACTTGTACATGTCTAAGTATTTAAGAAATCCAACGTTGGAAGATGTTGAAAAAACATATAATCAACATCTTATGCGTCATGGTTTTCCGGGAATACTTGGAAGCATTGATTGTATGCACTGGGAGTGGAAACAATGTCTAGTATCATGGCAGGGACAATACGATAGGGGGGATAAAAAATACCCAACTATAATGCTTGAAGCTGTTGCGTCGCAAGATTTGTGGATTTGGCATGCGTTTTTTGGGGTAGCAGGTGCCAATAACGACATTAATGTTTTAGATAATTCTCCTTTATTTGATGACCTACTTGAGGACAAAGCCCTTGTAGCTCCGTTTGTGGTAAATGGTGTAGGGTTTGAAAAGGGGTATTACTTAGCCGATGAAATTTATCCACAATGGGCGACTTTTGTCAAATCTTTCACGGTTGCAAATGACGCGAAACATAGTTACTTTAAAAAGCGTCAAGAAAGTGCACGAAAGGATGTCGAGCGTGCTTTTGCTGTTCTCCAAGGACGTTGGGGAATAATACAACAACCGGCCCGTCAATACCATGTCAACAACATACGTCGAATCATGTATTCTTGCATCATAATGCATAACATGATTTTAGAAGATCAAAAGATGGCGGTTACTGACTGGAACAAAATGTATGCTAATCCGTCAAGAAATATGCAACGTACATGGGTTGAAAGATGTGAAACTCGAAAAGCGAAAGAATTACGAGACCGAGAAACGCATATTAGTCTTCAACCCAACCTTATGGAGCATGTTTGGAATGAAGTTGAACACGAATATGAAGACTTTTAGTCGTCGGGGCGCATGTTTTTTTATGTATTTTTTTCTTTGTATGTTTTTAATTTTCGAATGTTATTTTTTTTAGTATTGTAATGTGTAATATTGTTTAATGAATGAAATATTTAAGTTTATTTAGGGGGTGTTGTGAAAAAATAAAAAAATGGGTCATGAAAAGTGGTGTTAATGGTGTTATGATTACCTGGGTATTTTGGGTGTTGGTGTTATGGTGTTAAAGCTGATGTGGCGCTGATGTGGCGGTGTTAATGGTGTTACCACACCTTGTGCTCTTAGGTAGCCTGGATTTGGCTCAAGTGAACCTCTGAGGCCACAAAGGGATTAATTTTCTCCTCGTTATATTTGAACCATTGACTTTCACTTTAAAAAACATGTCAATGAAATAAATACTTTTTAGAAATTCAATTGTTAGAATTTTAGTACGTATTAAACCAAAAGAAAATAAAATGCAATATCTTCCAAACCCATCAATGAATAGCTAGAAAACCCTTTTTTCTTTATTTACGATAATTTATGTGCTTCGGTTGTTTTCTATTTGGTTGTACAACATGAGTTTATGCCGACAATGAAAAATCCACTAAAAAGTCTTCGAGTAGATTTGAGATGTTATTAAATAATGTTAATATTTGTTGAAAGTGAGAATTGTTTGTGTTTGATGTATATTAAAATATAAAGTCTAAGGGTATAAAGTTTAAGAGGTTATTTGTTTTTTTTAAGTTATAATAAAATTTGTAAATTTATAAATTTACACTTAACTCCATATAATCTTATATATATAAAGATTGAATACAAATATTTATTGTGGAGGCTTTAAGATTTGTAAGGCAAGCTTCAAGAATTGTACAAATTCATGCCAATTAATGGCCCATTCGATACTTTTACTTCAAGCTTAGAAAAGTGTACTAAACTTCAATACAATAATTTAATATGGAGGTTTCAAGTTTTGTAACATTTGCTTAGCCAACCGGACCTCTTGGACTGGCACTAGTACAAAAAGTGGATTTAGTCACACATGGGCAAAATGGAACGGCCACACATTCACATATTTATGTGGCTAAAGGTATTAAAATAGACAACATTTACTAATTAGCCACACATGAAAATTTCGATTGTGTGACCATTAGAACTGTATTGCCACACATTCGAACATTATGTGGCTAAAGGTAACTGGTAATATTATTTAGCCACATATGAATTTGGAACGCGTGACAAATACAAGTAAGCTTGAAGCATTAGTCACGATATACATATAAATAGTGACAAATATATGTCACACAATTGAACAATGTGACCAAATTGGCATATATGGTCACATGAAGTAATTTTTTATGTGTCTAAATCATACAGTCAAGTTTTGTCACACATTATTTAAGGGTGACTACTATCTTTTGCTAATTATTTGGCCACATATGAATTTGGGACGCGTGACAAATGAAAATGAAGGTTGAATCATTAGTCACGATATACATATAAATAGTGACAAATATATGTCACACACGTGAACACTGTGACCAAATGTCATATATGGTCACACTAAACGTTTTGTCACACATTATTTAAGTGTAGCCAAAATCCAGTACATATGGTCACGTGACTTAATATGTGTGTTTAAAGTTTAGTTTGTGTTAGCTTGCCAAAAGCTAATGTGTATAGTCACATTTACTTCTAGCACGATCATGTGACTATATGCCTTTACAATAGCCACAACATATCACAAATGTGTGTCTAAATTATGTTTATGGCCACATTTAAGGTGATTATATGTGACCAATATATTCATAACAGTCACATCGTAAAGTATTCACGTGGCTATTATTTAGAACAAAATGTGAAATCGGTCATCATTAAATTTCATGCTTTGTGTGACTAAATATTACAAAAGGCCACACAAACATAAAATTCATGTGACCATTGGACGATCAATAGTCACACAAAATACACATTTCTTCACTTTAAAGAGCATATGGTCACACTTATTAACACTTTTGGTCACTTCATGCTTAATTGTATGTGACTAAATACCAAAAAAACATGCTTTGTGTGTCTAAATATTACAAAAGGCCACACAAACATAAAATTCATGTGGCCATTGGATGAACAATAGTCACACAAAATACACATTTCTTCACTTTAAACAACATATGGTCACACTTATTAACACTTTTAGCCACTTTATGCTTAATTGTATGTGACTAAATACCCAAAACAAACATGCTTTGTGTGACTAAATATTACAAAAGGCCACACAAACATAAAATTCATGTGGCCATTGGATGATCAATAGTCACACAAAATACACATTTCTTCACTTTAAACAGCATATGGTCACACTTATTAACACTTTTGGCCACTTTATGCTTAATTGTATGTGACTAAATACCCAAAACAAACATGCTTTGTGTGACTAAATATTACAAAAGGCCACACAAACATAAAATTCATGTGGCCATTTGATGAACAATAGTCACACAAAATACACATTTCTTCACTTTAAACAGCATATGGTCACACTTATTAACACTTTTGGCTACTTTATGCTTAATTGTATGTGACTAAATACCCAAAACAAACATGCTTTGTGTGACTAAATATTACAAAAGGCCACACAAACATAAAATTCATGTGGCCATTAGATGATCAATAGTCACACAAAATACACATTTCTTCACTTTAAACATCATATGGTCACACTTATTAATATTTTTAGCCATTTTATGCTTAATTGTATGTGACTAAATACCAAAAACAAACATGCTTTGTGTGACTATATATTACAAAAGGCCACACAAACATAACATTCATGTGGCCATTGGATGAAAAATAGTCACACAAAATACACTTTTACTTCACTTTAAACACCATATGGTCACGCTTATTAACACTTTTGGCCACTTTATGCTTAATTGTATGTGACTAAATATAAAAAAACATGCTTTGTGTGCTTGTACGGTGTTTACAGTCACACTTATTAACACTTTTGGTCACTGTTTTTTAATGGATACGGCCACTAACTCAAAAATGTGACCATAAATACCCTACAGTCGCGCGACGTTTTGTCACACACATTCGAAAACGCATGTGTGACTATATGTATATCGTCACACTTTTTTGGTGTAGCCAAATCCACTTTTTGTACTAGTGTATGTTGTGGCCACAAAACATATAAACATAGGCACTAGTCATCATTGCCGTGTGAGCAACTAATCGAACCGCGTAGCATTTACACACCAACCTAAGCTCACCAACGTCACACATCGATCACCATCGCCACACACCATGAACGGCGGCAACAAAGAGATTGGCGGCATCGAAGAGGGGGTTAGGGTATGTACATGGTTCTCCCTCCCTCTCTCTCTCTCTCTCCCTCTCTCTAGAGAGAGAGAGAGAGAGAGAGAGAGAGAGAGAGAGAGCTGTGTGAAAATAGGAGATAAGCTCCAGCGTGAATAGTGACGATTGGATCAACCTGGATCGCACGAGGTAAGGACGACGTGTATCGATTTCGATATTTCCATGAGGTATGACCGATGAATAAAGGGAAGAGAGGTGTCGTGGATCACTGTAGAGACGGAGAAGTGAGCTTTTATTATTAGATTTTTGCTCTTTTGTACTATTTTCTTCTGTTTGGAGAGCTGTGTGAAAATAGGAGATAAGCAATCGCCATCTAGATTTCATATTCCCTGAAAGAGAATGTGTGAGAAGCACTTAGACTCCATAATCGAAATTGTGAGATACAGGAGAAAGAAGTAGTGGGAGCAATATAATAAACAAAAAAGTCGGGTCTTCGGGTGGATCACCGGCGGGTTTTCCGGCGGGTGGGTCATACTTTCGGCGGATCTCAAGCGGTTCGACCTAAGAGCATTTAATGCCAAAATACTGCTCTTTAATTAAAGTTATATTTATAATGGTAATAGAAATTAGAAAGAAACATCAATGTTTAAAACCCCGTCAAGAATCATCTCTCGCTTTTGAGTCTGTGTGACAGTGAGTTAAAATCCCGTGAAAAAGTCGGTTAAAAGATCGAAAGTTACGAAAAATTAATATTCTTTACTTCACATTTAATAAAAAACAACATTATGTTGCCAAAAAAGGAGGGTTAATGTAAGACAATTAAAATTGTAAAAGTTAAAAACTAATCACAGCCATGGGATCTATTAATGAGTCTTTGATGACATTAATAATGATATGGCAATTATAGTACATAGTAGATGTCTAAAAGGTTATATTGGATAATTAAAATTTATGTTTGGTCAACAATCTTTTTTTTATTAAATACTTGATTTTTTTTCTTTTTAAAATGATTTACTAGTCACACTTTTAAACAACCATTTAAATTTTTTTTTTATCTGATTCTTTTGAAACAGTATTTTTTTACTGATTCACGGCTTATTGTTTAGTGATTTTTTAAACTGATTCATGGATATTTTTTAATGATGTTACCTTGATACATAATTGTTTTTTTAACTGATCCACTAGTACATTTTATGATTCACTGGTACATTTTTAATAATTTTACTTTGTTACAATTATTTTTTAATGATCCACTGGACTTTTTTTAATGATTTACTTGCTATCATTATTTTTTTAATGATTCCACTAGTACATTTTAATGATTCATGGTACATTTTTAATAATTTACTTGTTAAATTATTTTTTTTAGCTGACTCCACTGTACATTTCTTTTATGAGTTACTTGATGTAGGTCTTGTGTTGGACGATCTATATAGCACTTTGTATAGGACAATAGCTAACTTGAATATAATCACATATCAAACTATGTGACATGAGACACCTGACATATGAATATCAAGTGTTAATGAGGATTCTTAACACAGAATTAAGAAGAACAATAATACTAATTTTGCTATTGATTTTATTAAGCTTCAATGTTCTATTTGATAATATATAAAACTCTATGCCGTAGGGTTCCTTTTATACACCAAGGAAACCCTAGAAGGCTTTACAAAACGTGTGAAAGGATAATGCATATCCTTTCCTAAGATATCTCCTAAAATATCTCTAAGATAACTATTACCTCTATTCTGTTACATAAACAGACTTAACTACATACGACCAGTACTAACTATAGTACTGCCACTCTACCAGTACTAACTATAGTACTGCCAGACTTAACTTAGTACTGCCAGACTTAACTAATACTACCAGACTTAACTGTTATACTACCAGTATTAAGTCTTTTACAATATATTTCCCAACAATCCTCCCCTAACTTGATCTTCACTTGTGAACTTCAAGTTTCTTCAAGTGTCTTCCATTTGAGCTTCCTGAGGATGTTGTAAATAAAACTCTTCAAATTATTCTTGAGCTGCAATTCTTCAAATTATCTCTTTTTGATCTTTGCTGCCACAATTCTTCAAAAACTTTTCAGCAACCCTTCATATCAGCAATCAAATCATATAGTTTCAGACTATTCTCATCACTTCCAGGTGTGTTAACTCCTGTGAGAGGTGAATCATTAAAACTTTAAATGGATTTGATGTCTCTTTACCAGTTAGCCATTTACTCTGTAGTCAGTCCTTTGGCCACCAAAAAGGTGCATGTCCATGGTCGACTAAAAACCATTTCAACTCTCAGTACATGAAACATTGGTGAGTTGAATACCATATGGTTTTTGGCAAACCATTATAGCCATAAACGGATTTGATATGCCTTTACCTATAGCCGTTTGCTCAGGGCTAGTCAATCCTTTGGCACCTAGAAAAGGTAAATTCCATGGTGGATTGATGACCATGTCAACTCTTTGTACATGAAACTTGGTGAGTTGATGTACCATCCACTTTTTGGTAAAGTGTCAACCATCTAATATGGATTTGCAATTTGTCTTTACCATAAGCCATAATCTCTTCAATGATCATAGGAGCTTTTCCTTCTCTTTGGCCTTTATCAGGGGAAGGAATGGACTTTTTAATACTGTCAATACTAACTTGTCTACTAACAGTACTAACTTTGCCACTAACAGTAATAACTTTAATACTGCCAGTATTAACTCCTTCAGCATACCCAGTACTAACTTCTTCTTGAAAATCCAAGCTAGTGACAACCTTCTTTTCCTTAGTCTATTTCCTTCTCTTATACCTCCTTCCCTTATCTATTATGTTCTTCAGTGGATGATCCTGCACATGAAAAAGAGAAAATTAGTTTCTCTTAGGGACCCAGGCCTTTACAGGCTTGGGTCTGCCTTGTGGACCTTTAGCATTCACAGTTCTAATAAAAGTTGGTCCACTGTCACAATTGGAGTTTGGTTTAGAGTTCCTCCAATTATAACCTGCTGAGGTCTTAACAGCAGATCCCTAATTTCCCTTTACAGCATGAGAATGTGCTGTAGTTTTTGCAAAGGGTCTTCTTACAGATGAATATGATTTAGAAAAATGCCTTTTCTGATTAAATTGATTCACCTGTGGTCTTTTAGGACTAAAACTGTTTGATGTCCTGGTAGGTACTGGCGGTCTAGATCTAACAGTATTAACATTAGTAGTAACAGTATTAACTCTAGACCTAACAGAATTAATATTTGTCCTACCAGTATTAATATTTGTCCTAACAGAATTAATGTTTGGCCTACCAGTTTTAAGTTGTACTGGTCTAGGAACAAATTGATTAGCATGATTAACCCTGTTTGCATTAGTCCATACTGGTTTTGCCACCCCATTACCAGTATTAAAAACCCTTTGTTTCTTAAACTCAGCCTCTCTTGCCATTTTCTTTTCATAATAGTCACAATCTTTGATCAAATGACTTAGGCTACCACAAACAAAACATTTCTTCTTTGTGAAAGAGTAACCTTCCCCTAGTTCTCTTTCCATCATAGCATTCCAATTCTTCCTGTTAACTTTAGGTGTTTCTTGATCTTTGATTGGTTGCCTAGGAGTTTTTATGTGTGAAACACAACTAGGTTCAACCTCTTTTGATTTTGGATCAGACACACCTTTTTCATTTGTTGTAATAGGTTTAGACACATACACTTCTTGAGGTACTCTTGAAATCTCAGATTCAAAATCAACAGAATGTACAGAGGAAGTTCCAATAGATCCTGCACTGTCATTAGATTGACAGGTAGAACATTCACTGGATCTATCATCTGTTACACTGGGTTCAGGCTCTTGGGGTCCCTTTTTACCATAAACATACAAAGACTCATCAATTTCTTCTTGTGGTTTAGGAGTATAATCTCCACTTAAGGGATGTGGAACACCTTTAAAATCATTAGTTTTTATAAATCTACTGTACACAGGTTTTCCAACTGAGTCCTCTTTTGAACAATTAAAAACAGAAAAATTCATTTCTTCCTCATAACTTAGAACCTCATTGTTTGATTGTATTTCAAACCCTAAGCCAACTTTACTATTTGAACTCATGCCAGAATTAATTAATCTCCAAAGATTCTTGGAAGAGTCTTTCCATGAATCTAATGTTTTCTGCAATTGTTCCTTTTCTTTTACAGCTTTCATTCCTATTCTCCTATATCTTTTAAGCTTTTCATCTTTTTCATATATTTCATTTGCCTGAAATGTAAGCTTTTCATTTAGAGAAAGTTGTTGTTTTTGAAAAGTAACAAGTTGAGCTTCTAGTTTCTTAACAGCTTGACTATAGGCAAGTATTTGTGCTTCTTGATCACCTAACTGATTCATTTGTTCATCATACAGTGTTTTAAGGGTATTATATGAATCAATACAAGCTTTACAACACAAAGATACCTCACTACTTGAGCTGATAGCAATGAGTGCATGATTTGTCTCTTCAACTTCAGTATGTTCTCCCTAATTTACAATCCCATCATCCATTGTCAGCAAGCCCATCTGATTCTTCTCTTGCTTCCTAGCTTCTTGATGTTGATAAAATGAGTCTTTCTTCTTCTTTCCATCATGTGTCCCCTTTGCTGTATATTCCCTAGCAAAGTGACTAGTGTTGTGACAATTGAAGCATTCAAGCTTCTTTTTGTCAAAACCAACAGGTGTTTTTCCATCAACACGAACTCTCCTTCCTGTTTTCTTATAGAACTTCTTTATTCGAATAGCAATCATTGCTATCTGCCAATTTATGTCCATCTCTTCAATGTCCAAGTCATTAATTTATTCCAGGTCTTCATGAAGCAAGTCTCAGTCCTCTAATTGTTTGGCAAAGAGGGAGTAAATAACTTCATCAGCAAAACCAGCAAGAACTTCTTTTTCAGGAATATTGGTTGAAGAAGTAGAAGGAGTGCAAGTACTGTAGGCACCAGTAAAACTAGACTTAACCTTATTAGTTCTGCTTTTGCTTTGTGAAACAAAAGCAACATTTTGAGCACTTGAAGATGTTTTGAGGCACCTTGGATTTCCTGGTCAAAAACCCTAAGGTTATTGTACAAATCATCAATAGATAATGTGTCAACATCTGGTTTAGTTCTCATAGTCATTGCCAAATTGGACCATGTTGGGGGCAAAGATCTGAGAAACTTATGATTTGCATCCTCAGTTGATACTTCAGCACCATGAGCTTCCAACTGAGAAAGTAATTGTTGGAATCTGTCATATCCCTTTTCTAACCCTTCTGAACTGGATATTGTAAATGCTTCAAACTGTTGTTTGAAAATAGCCTTCTGCATTTTCTTTGAATTTGCATTACCACCAAACCTAGTTCTGATGGCTTCCCAGATTTCTTTTGCATCATCCATTCCATGAAATCTTCTCATATGTTCCTTGGGAATGGCCATCAGCAAGATATTCTTAGCCTTCCTTTCCTTTTCAACAGCTTGAATTTCTGCAGCAGTTACTGGTGGAAGTATTCGAATAACACCATCCTTTCCAGTTGAAATTCTCTTCTTGGAGTTTCCATTCTGAATTACCTTCCAAACATCATTGTCAATGTACTCAAGGTAATGCTCCATCTCCATAGCCCATATATCATACTCCTCCTTCTTCAGAATTGGGAGTTTGATATTTGAGATAGCAGTTGTTTGAGGAATCACCTGTTGTTGTTGTTTAGGTGCAGCACCAGTGTCTGATGCATCTTCATGGTTTGATGCTTCATCATCACTGAGATGTTGAGAGAACTCATCATTAGCAGGTTGAGACATTTTGTAAAGATCTGAAAGAGAGTGTTTGTTTGTGGTTCTAGTGATTCTTCTTACTCAGAGTCCCTCTATTGGCTCTGATACCACTTGTAGGTCCTTGGTCTTGGATCTATATAGCCTTTGTAAGACAATAGCTAACTTGAATAAATCCAAATCAACTATGTGAGAGACACTGACTATGAATAAACGAATCTCCTTCTGTTTTCTATAGAACTTCTTCATTCGAATAGCAATCATTGCCATCACCATTTATGTCCAGCTCCTTCAATGTCCAAAATCATCAATTTGTTCCTAGATGTTTCATGAAGCAAGTCCCCAGTCATCTGATTGTGTTAGCAAAGAGCGGAATAAATATCTTCATCAGCAAAACCAGCAAGTAACTTCTGTTTCAGAATATTTGGTTTTTTATGAAGAAGTAGAAGAGTGCAAGTACTGTAGGTCACCATAAAGACCAACTTAACCTTATTAGTGTTGCTTTTGCTTGTTGCAACAAAAGCGAATATTTTGACACTTGAAATGTTTTTGAGGCACCTTGATTTCCTACTCAAAACACTAAAGGTTATGTACAAATCATCAATAGATAAAGTGTCAACACCTGGATTAAGTCTCATAAGTCATTGCCAGATTTGGACCCATGCTAGGGGCAAAGACCTGAGAAATTATGATTTGCATCTCAAGGTTGATACATCAGCACCATTACTTCCAACTGAGAAAAGTAATTGTTGAATCTGTCATATCCCTTTGTCTAACTCCTCTGAACTGGAGATTGGTAAATGCTTCAAACTGTTGTTTGAAAACAACCTTCTGCATTTTCTTTGAATTTACATTACCACCAAACCTAGTTCTGATGGCTTCTCAGATCTCTTTTGCATCATCCATTTCATGAAATCTTCTCATATGCTCCTTTGAATGCCATCAGCAAGATATTCTTAACATTCCTTTCCTTTTCAACAGCTTGAATTTCTGTAGCAGTTACTGGTGAAAGTATTCGAACAATACCATCCTTTCTAGTTGAAATTCTCTTCTTGGAGTTACCATTCTGAATTACATTCCAAACATCATTGTCAATGTACTCAAGGTAATGCTCCATCTCCATAGCCCATATATCATACTCCTCCCTTCGTCAGAATTGGAGTTTGAATATTTGAGATATTCAGTTGTTTGAGGAATCACCTGTTGTTTTTGTTTAGGAGCAACATCATGTCGATCATCTTCAGGTTTTTGATGCTTCTTCATCACTGAGATGTTGAAGAACTCATCATTAGCAGTTGAGACATTTTGTAAAGAAATTGTAGAAGAGTGTTTGTTTGATATCTTGTGATTCGTCTATTCAATCCTCTATTGCTCTGATACCACTTGTAGGTCCTGGCTTGGATCTATATAGCCTTTGTAAGACAATACTAACTTGAATAAATCCATATCACTATGTGAGAACACTGACTATGAATATCAATGTTAATGCGGATCTTACACAAGAATTAAGTAAGAACAAGTAATACTAAGTTGCTATTGATTTCTATAAGCATCATGCTTCTATTACATAAAAAACTCTATGCCGTAGGGTTCCTTTTATACACCAAGGAAACCCTAAAAGGCTTTACAAAACGTGTGAAAGGATAATGCATATCCTTTCCTAAGATATCTCCTAAAATATCTCTAAGATAACTATTACCTCTATTCTGTTACATAAACAGACTTAACTACATACGACCAGTACTAACTATAGTACTGCCACTCTACCAGTACTAACTATAGTACTGCCAGACTTAACTTAGTACTGCCAGACTTAACTTAGTACTGCCAGACTTAAC
Source organism: Tanacetum coccineum (assembly GCA_026074375.1). NCBI lineage: Eukaryota > Viridiplantae > Streptophyta > Magnoliopsida > Asterales > Asteraceae > Tanacetum > Tanacetum coccineum. The sequence continues at coordinate 78,952 of BQNB010010917.1, forward strand.
TAATACTACCAGACTTAACTGTTATACTACCAGTATTAAGTCTTTTACAATATATTTCCCAACACTCCATATAATAAAAACTACCATAAATCCTAATCGTCCCAAAAGTGTATATACTATAAAAAGACTTGACTTAGCAACCATGTACTCAAGCAAATAATTAACTAGGGTTTATAAATATGATAATAATAATGTACTAAAAATGAGTACATACAAGGAAGGCTAAGGTGATTTTGGTGTAATTTGGTGTGTGTGTGTGTAAACAATGCTCTTCATTATAATCCGGAATCCACCATAAAATTACGAGAACCGCAAAAAGGATAGGCTCAGAGGGGTGTACTAGCGGTATCTTGCATTAAAAATGAGAGTATAGCAACGGTGTGGGGGTAGTTATATAATCGAGGTGACCATAATAACAATTACAGGTTTAAAACAGAGTTTATCCTAGTGCTTCTTATCATTTAGCAAGTCCTAATAACACGAATGCGATCTCACTTGCAGTCTCGGGATATATTACAAAAATAAGTTCTAGAATTTAATATACTACCGGTACACTCTCATATAATATTAACTGATACCAATGCTCCAAAAAAAGTGACAAAACCACATATGCACGATCAAATCTATGAACTTGACATATATGATTGGTCATTCCTTAACTCGAGCAAGCTAAAGGAAAGAATATATTAAGCACCAAAGATGGATGCTTGAATTCCTAAAGATCTAGGGGCGAACCTTACATTTTTTTGGAGTGGAATTTTTTTTAGTGATAGGGTTTTTGTGCTATTCATATAACTCCTATCTACGAGACGCTAATAATACTAAGTTTTCATTGGTATGTACCCGATGTCCCTAATGTTCTACAAGTACCTGAAAAACGAATAAAAGGAAAAAGAAAAAGGCAATAGAAATTAGTACTCCCTTGGTTTATCTCAATATTGGAGCAGAAACAAATGATCCCGGCTAAATCGTCATCCAAGAATTGTCCACATGAAACTCCTAAGAACTTTCTGGCTTTTCCTTATCAAATATTACCTGAAAATCAAAGACAAGAAACAACTACACCCGACGTAAAATCGGCGGGATAATAATATACAACGTAATTATTTAGGGTTTTGACAATACAAAAGCAAAAAAGATAGGATGAATGTACTAATGTAATTGTGGTTTTCTACAAGTTTTTAGGAAAATTACAAATTCTGGGAATTATACAAGATTAATCTTTCAAAAAATGAAATTTACTATAACTCGAGACGCGACACCATCAGGAAAAATCCAAACGCCGTCTCCAGAGACTGTAAATAAAAAAATTCATTTCTTGGAAAAATTTATGCACGCAAATCCTATTAGTTATTTTTTAGAAAAGTTACTGTATAAACCACAAGAACGATTAGTACAATCATATGATTCTAACATGACACACGACACGAATTAATCTAAACTATTTATTTTATATGTTTAAAATGGTTCTTAGAAACCAGATATTTTCCTTAACATTATTTGATGTAAAATACCTTTGATTGCAATTAAGACAAACTTAAAGACAAAACAAAGCCTGATTACTGATGACATCAAATAAGGTCACTTTAATAGCATCATTTATCCTATGTTTCTTACCTATTCTGTATGATTATTGTACGAATTGGTACTTAATTGTTTATACTCAAAATTTGCAGCAATTATGGAGTAATTGGTGAAGTTATGCTAAAAGGCACGCATTTTGGAGCTTAAACGAAGAAATCTAAACATTACTGTTCTGAAAACCTATATGTCATATCCATCAAGGAAGATACGGCGTATCCATGCCTGCACTTCACAAGAAACCACGAAGATTTGAAGCCTTATACGCTGTGTCCAAAATGTTCATACGCCGTATTGAATATCAAGTGAAGAATATTCTAGAATATTATAATCGTGGTCCCTACTCCAAGAAACCCCCAATATGCCGTATTAACCTCCAACAATACGGCGTATCGACAAATGTCCAAAACCTCTATATATAAACCCTAAATATGAATTTTGGGGCATGCAATGGAAGCCATTAGCAGCTAATTTAAAATTTAACCAACAAGTTTGATTTTTAGAAGAGAAGAAAGGCTAAAAAGGTCTAGCAACGAGCTTCAATTAAAAAGGGAACCCTTGTAATCATATACACTATAGTACACGTTTGATCTTTGGTATCATTCGTTTAACACAGTTAGGTTACCTTGGTTGATTCGTTTATTATGTTTGTATTCGATACAGGGGTTATTGGCTAATACCTTTATGTATTAGCCATGTTTATGATAATTTAATGTTTGGTTTGTTTATATCGGTTGCTAGGTTTATCGTTGATTGTTGATTATGTTTATAAAAGTATACTAGTTTACGTGCTTAAGTATGCGACCTATCATTCAACTGGATCTAGGAATGCAAAATAAAGAGCTAGCTAGATACCGGGATGGCTCTCTATATCCGTAATTTATATATCTAGAATCATAGGATCACAAATAAGTGACCTATCCTTGCTATTGGTTTAGTGAACAAGTTGGACTAGTAGGTGACCTGGGATCAAGAAATGACGTTCTGATTCCATTGGTAAGGACCCGGACAGTGGACTACTAGTATATAAAGAGCCGTTACGCAGTAAGTTAATAAAGTCTTGTTGAGCTAGGGTTTTATAAGATCACCATTATTAATCTCCTAAGATAGATTATAATCAATAAAATGATGCTTTATGCGGATGCGTTTAATTATGACAGAATTGGCGTGTCTAGGTTTTAGGAAGAAGTACCGCCTAAATCTAGGAATGATATGCCCCTTCGAGATAAGCAATCATAGCACTTATAGACAAACCTGCATTTTATTTGAATATTCATGGTTAGTATGTTCCCCCTATAATAGGCTTAAGCGCTTCTCCATCTTCTGACTATTTGCTTATGTGTGTTAATTCCCCTTTACATTGCCTTAGTATCCAAAACCTCGTGCCAGTCTCTCAGGCTGAAATTCTTCCCCCTGCATTAGATTTAGGGTTAGGATATAATTAAATAAATTAGGAATAAAATACCAATAGAATTAGGAATTGACACTCTCACTCTTAGTGATCGACACTCTACTTATCGACGAACCTATAACTGATCGGGTACACTGCCCGTTAGTGTTTGTTAATAGGTAATTCGGCTAAATATAAATGTAAAACTTGATAATAAATATTACCTACGCACAACGACACATCAAGTTTTTGGCGCCGTTGCAAGGGAGTGAAGTTGATTAATTCTTGTTTTTATTAGTATTTTAGTTCTAACTTTTAATTAATCTAGATTTAGTGTAATTTAATTTAATTTAATTTTTATTTTTTTGAGTCTTAGTGTTGGATCGTCCATTTCACCTGAAAGCTTTTATAACTTTGTTTGTGTGTTTGTTATACTTTTTTGCTTTGTTTTTGTTTTATGTACACTATTCTGGTTGAACAATCGATATGGCGTATTCACCAGTTGAATACGGCGTATCAACCTTTCACTGCCAATACATCGTATTCCATTCAAAAAGTCAATATGGCGTATTCAGTCAATTGAATACGACATATCGACTATCTGATACAGTAGCAGACTGAGATTTTTCGTATTCGGGTTTTGTGCTTAGTTTTCTGTATTTACTTCCTTCCGAGCAAATCCTACTGATATTTTAACCTTGGTTTTAGGTTGTGCTAACTTTGAAGATTCGATCAAAGATGTTGTAACTGAAACTATGACGGAACCGACTTTAAGAGAATACATGGAGGAAGTTCAAGCGGATT